>JAGVSQ010000852.1:0-14711 GCA_022683975.1 Rhyacophila evoluta
TTAATACATTGACAACACGACATACATATGGTTATAACAAACATATTAAAATGTTTATGCTACTTAAATAACATAATTGTATAATATTATTAACTGAAAACTTAAAATATTTTTCAATCGTATATCATATGCATAAATATGTGATTTATATATTGACATTTATTTTGGTGGCCGAATAATTAATATTTTCACATTTGTTTTAAAACATTACCTTCTTTCATTGCTTTTATACATTACAATACTAACTCCAATTTTTAAAGTTTCTCATAAACGCTTAAAATTATATTACCATTTAAAAAACAGCTATAGAAAGATAGATTAGATGAATTCATAAATTTTCGTTGAAATTATTATTTGTGAATTTTCGACTTATTTTGATTTATATATAATTATATTTTTGAAAAAATTTCTCACATATTTTCAAAATTAAATACTATTTATTGCAAATATATAGATTCTTAGTGTCATAAACGTAACAGTATTTGTAAATACGTATTACAATTCAAATCCATGTGGTATGATTGACTAAAAAAAAAATATTTATAGTTTCCATCACCAGCGATTTATTTTCTTATTTAAGTCGATAAAGTAGCTAACAACCACAACATTTGAATCACTTTGATTAAGTCATTGTTCCTAATTTAAAAATACTTATTAACTACTTATTCTAAATTTAATTTAGTATTGTATTAATTTTTAAATAGCGTATTTGATATGTAACGAACAACGATCTAACAAAGGATGAATCCTTGAACTATCATAGAGATCTGCACTCATAGTTTTCTTGAATAGTTGTAATCATAATGCTTAATCAATGACAATTTTGGTATGTGAAATATAAAAATGTAATTCATTTTTAGTTTTAAATTAATAAGTTATTTTGTTTCTTCAAATAAATTTAATTGTCTGTAATAACATTGATAATATTCAATAAATTTTACTAAACGCTTTATAGTGCATTTTTATTAAATGCCTTTTTTGGCTCATAAAATTTTGACCTCAAATTCACCAACCTCATTTATTATTTATTTTATGAGAACGTGCTCATCATTTGTATCTTATTCATGATCTGTTCAAATTTATATTAAACCTTTCTAATATTATAATATCTATTCTGCCATCGAAAACAGGAAATATTCATTATTTTTTGTGCATTTTGCTTAAGAATGAATTTCCACGTTCTCCGATTATGTATATTAATTTCTTAATCAACAATTACAATCACACAAAAGCACAACACTTTTTTACAGCGTGTATTATGGATCAAATTACTGTTTTGTTTAATGTTTCAAAAAAAAATGATGTCCTTATGAATAAAAAAAAGACAGAATAGTCAAATTTGTCAGCGTATAGCTAACTGCTTTCTCAAAAAGTTAACTATCGCATCTTGAACTCGTCGACGGAAACAAATAATACTATACATTAAGAAAACGTCTTTTACAGGTACTATAATGACGCTTGTCCTTGGAAAACTGGCTTTCAAGACAGGAATTTCACTACTTTTCGCAACGGCGGCACTCACTGTTGCCGGTTTCATGGCACTCCAAATATTGGCAATGGGTCACAAAGGATTTGACTTGTTTGCAAAACTTAGAGGCGTGACTGGCGCAGGAAGTATGGCTGGAAGCTCAGCAAGCGCTTTTGCTTCAAGCCAAGCCGGAGGTGGTGGTATAGGTGGAGGCGGCGGCGGAGGATTGGGTGGATATGGTAACTCATATCAAAATTCAGGAGGTCCATATATAAATCCAGGAGGTTCAAATCCAAGTGCAGGAGGCCCATATCCAAGTGCAGGAGGCCCATATCCAAGCGCAGGGGGTTCATATTTAAATTCAGGAGGCCCATATCCAAATGCAGAAATCTTTAATATAAATACAGGAGGCTTATATCCAAATGCGGGAGGGTCACATGCAAATACAGGAGGCCCATATCCAAGTGCGGGAGGTCTACACTTAAATCCAGGAGGCTCATATCCAAATGCAGGAGGGTCACACTTAAATCTAGGAGGCTCATATCCAAATGCAGGAGGGTCACATGTAAATACAGGAGGTCCATATCCAAGTGCAGGAGGCTTGCATTCAAATAAAGGAGGCCCATATCCAAGTGCGGGAAGTCCACACTTGAATCCAGGAGGTCCATATCCAAATTCAGGAGGGGCACATGCAAATACAGGAGGCCCATATCCAAGTGCAGGAGGTCCACACTTGAATCCAGGAAGTCCATATCCAAATTCAGGAGGGGCACATGCAAATGCAGGAGGCCCATATCCAAGTGCAGGAGGTCCACACTTGAATCCAGGAGGTCCATATCCAAATGCAGGAGGATCACATTCAAATACAGGAGGCCCATATCCAAGCGCAGGAGGCTCACATGCAAATACAGGAGGCCCATATCCAAGTGCAGGAAGCCTACAAATAGGTCCAGGAGACTCTTTTCCGGGACCAGGAGGTCCAAATATAGGAAGTTCACATGGCGGCGGAGGCGGTGGTGGAGGCGGCGGGGGAAGCGGCGGTGCTCCAAATATACCATTTTACGATGACTATATCCCCGGTGGCCCGTATGCCAGAAACGATTTCCAAGATGAATACGTTGATGACACTAGTGAAAAATCTCCACTAAACAGAAATTATTTAAATAATATCAAACTCTTACAAAATAGTGACCATAAGAAGAAAAATAGCCACAGAAACAAGAGACATGCGTCATAACTTCGTATTATTACACTTCGAAAAAAATATCCAAGATTACTACAATATCCAACTCAGCGAATTAAAACACGAATAAGAATAACACATACTGTATTTTAATATGATAAGTGTTTTTAGAAATTTCAATAAGTGCTTTGTGCAAACATTCATGTCTTTATTTGTTCCATTGATTGCCCACCATATGTTTTATAAACGTGTAAGCATTATACACTATTTTATAAACAATATTATATTTTGTTAAATTAAGTCTACACTGTTAGTTATTATCGCTAAGACTCAAATCAAAAACCCATGTTAGATCAGTTTCAAACCTAAGTTTTACACAATAATTAGATTACTATTGTCTTTTAGTATCAAAAATACTAACCCCAGTTATCTTTTCTGTAACTTTCTTTGCTAATATCATTTTAACTGGGTAGAGGGTCTTATCATTATTTATTTATTTGAGATATTGGCGTATAAATTATAATTCTAACCTTGTTTTTAAGAATTACTGTATATAAATATAATATCGTTTTTACAGAGGCTTTCCAAGCGATTCTTCTTGGATTACTCGGCTTCCTCACGACCGTCGGTTTGATAACATCAAAGCTATCACTTTTGATGTCTGCTATTTTGATAATCAAAAATCTAAAAATGAACCACCATCAAGACTTGTTGAAAAAATTTGAAAAACACCACGAATTGGGTAATAAGCTTAAGTCGCTCGTACATAAAAGAACCGACAACCAAGAAGAGTTCAAATATCCAGAGAACAGTAGACGAGATGAGTATATTTTTAAACATGCTCAAATAAACCAGAATAATCAGAATAAATCCATTGATGGGCAACGCAGAAGAGAACATTTTAATGGCCGACCCGTTATTCCCATTCAACTACGATATGGCCATAATAATTTGATACACAACCGAAATGCAAACAATAAACAAATATTTGAATCTAATTTGCAAAATAATGTAAATCAACATATATTTAAACAACTGCATAATGAACGTCATAATAATAAAAATATATTTCAACAAAATTTGGAGAACTTAAACAATAACAACAACAATAATAATAATTTGAATCACTTTACTGATAATAAAAATAAAAGAGTAGTCGAGCCAATTTGGGAGAACAATTATAGATTTAAAGAAAATCCTGATCAAAATAACAATTATCCACAACAGCAAAACATTGATGGATTCAGTAATTTCAACAATGAACAAAGCTGGGACGAATTTAATAGGAATGAATTTCTCCGAAATCAAGAACGATATGATAACTTCCGATACGAGACGATAAAACCGCAGCATTTTAATAGGATCTTTCAAACAACAGAAGAAAATAATGCCATTAAAGTTGAACCTGATTTAAAGCAATATGGAAATGAAAATTTATCACATCCCATGCTACAGAATTTTCTGAGTAATTTTCTGCCAAAACTAGACACGGCTGAAACTAATAATAATAAATTTCTGACAGATAGTCCAGAAAAATCGTTAAGCATTGATTACTATGAACAATACAACGCTAAAAATGATGACGGTAAATTCCCTTTGAGTCAAGAACAGCTTTTAAATAATATCAAATATATGAAAACAACGTAAAAAGTTCGATTCTGATTTTGAAAATAGCTAACTCATAATCATTTAAAATAATAGTGCGCTGCCAAAAATATGTGTGTGGTGTATCAGTGATATTTTTGATGTTTTTTTAACAATATTTTATGGCTCATAATATAACTAATATCTTTACGTTTTTTTTATTTTGACATAATACTATATATATAAATTTCTTAATTAGCAACCCCCACTAGTGTAATGAGTACAAATAACTATAGAGTTGAACGATTTTAATCAGGGTAATTTAAAAATGTATAAAATCATTTTTTATCAATGTAGGTATGTACTAAAGAAATTCTGTATAAGGATAGCTTTTTAGTTACTTTACACATATTGAAAGTATAATACATGTGCCATACAATATATACTATTATTTTTTAATATTCTTTTATAATTTTACACTTAATTTATAAATATATAATCTATATCCCTGATTTGTGCCAATACTTTCACAAAACTATTTATAAAGAACTTTTTTTTACATATTTACTAAAGCACAACACATATCCAGCACAATCAGCAAATAAATAATTTATTTATAAATAGATAATATTAGACAGTACAAAATTTTGTTTGATGTACTAATGAATTGATAATAAATCTATTTTATTTGTATTGAAATATTTACCATTTTATTTTTAAAATGTTTTTTTACTGAGGGCCAAAACATATTTTTGTGTCTTTATTTTAATGTAACATACAAATAAAATAAAAATAAATGTTTATGACGTTTATGATTGGGATGAAATAAGAACAAAGAAAATATTTTTGTAAAGATTTTATTACTGTATGTATAAATAAATATAAAAGCGATATGATTATTTTTTGTTAAATAGTTACTAAGTCATTATTTATTGTTTATTTCAATCTGTTAATTATATATTTATTTGAAACGTTTGATTTTTGTCAATAAATTGAAAGTGTTTCACTATTTGTTTGAAATCCGGTGTATTATTTTCATCCTAGTTGATATCTAAAATTTCAGCTGTCAAATATCCAAAAAAATATTAACTGGTAAGCGTATGCGCTTTTGAATTGTTTCACTATGAAGGTTATTATACAACCCGTAACGGCATACAAATAAAAAATATATGATACAAACGACCAAATGATCTGATAAAATCTTTACACTTACATTCACCCCCATCACCCCCACTACATACCTCACACCCGTTATGAGGTTGGTTGGCTTGCACTAGAGTGTGCGGGAATCGTATTCTAACTAAATTCAACTAAATTTTAAAATCTTCACACTATAACCACAAATATATTTCACATATAGTAAAACGCGCATAGTAAAATAAATTAAAAGCAAATATTATTTCACTAAAATTCATTGTATGGCTTAAATACATCTTAGCAGCTTTTAAAAAATCTATATTAACTAATGGCTCCAAAATCAACTTGACTGCTTGAAACAAAGCCATGACTAAGGATCCACGCTTGTTCACAAGGTCACACACTTGCTATTAAACAACGGTAAAAAACTAGTAAAACTTTTTTCTAATTCGATTAAATACAACACAAAAATAATCAATTGCTTAACACCATACTTTATTTATACCTAAGAACTTGATTAATATATTTTTGATATGTTTAATTTCTTTTGTTTATTTAATCGAATGTCGAATGAAAATTTTGATAAAAATTTGAAGTGTTGGATTCTATTTTAAAATGTTAACAATTAGCGCGTAAACTTTTAAGCCACTTTAATAAATATATCCATAGAGTAAATAAAATGCAATTCAAATTATTTTATTATGTATGTCAGCATATAATTTATAATAAATGAAAAAAACAATGAAAACTTTTATAAAACCTGAAACCGCAGTCGACTTGGTGTTTCGAAAGTATCTTATCATCCATAATTATGGTTGTTAAAAAAATATATTACAGATGTCTTTTTTTGTATTTATTATATTCGGTCAATTCATTTTCGTTAAATAAAAGTAATTAATATGTGTGACTGGATTAAAATTCAAATAGTACAAAATGAAAGCAAGGCATTAATAATTGACGGCGGAAACAAAGAGACGACATTTCCACATAGATATATATCTCTCCGGTGGCTCAAAATGCTCCCTCTCTTCACCTATGAATTCTAATAATTTCATTTTATTGAGTAATAGACACTACCTAATACACATATAACAACGTCATTCAAAACATACCGCACATGGGGGATAGATGTAATACAAATTAATTATTTATATTGACATTTTTTGTCAATGTTTTTATTTTGTAATGACATAATTAATTTCATATTTTTTTATTAAATATTTTCTCCTTGCAATCAGTATATTTGAAGATAATAAAATAAATACAAGCACTAGTCACTCACTATCCATCACAGGGTAACATACGTGAACAAATAATAAATACATTTTACTTCTAAAACACCTTGTAGGCTTTGCGTAATCACTATGCAATTTTCATGTTCATTCGTGAATCCAGGAAAAGGTTTTTTAACCCGCTAACCTTCATTTACAATAATACTATAAAACAAAAAGAAAACTTTAAGAACTGTCAGTAAAGTTGAAGATGCAATACAAGCATTCTATCAGCGACTTCTCTAAAGTGTAATAAAAATGGAAAAATATCGAATCCTTTATTTATATTTCAAAATAATACTTTTTTCTTTTCTAACAATTCAAACTCATTCTTATAGTGTGGTTAAAAAGTTTCCGATTGTAGACGCAAATAATTTAAAACTGCAATTAATTCAGCCAGATGAAGCTTTTGTCGGTATTTACTCCGAATGTTTATTATATCTCTCGTACACATGTATACAGAAAAAAGTTATAAAATATATAGATATATTAAATCAGCAAGATGAGTATCCTGTTTTTGGAAGCTATGTTACATTTGGTAAGTAATTTATCTACGTTCTACTTATTCTATCAATAGATTTTTCATATAAATTAAATAACAATTAACTTAGATTTTAGGAAAAGTTTTTTGCATAACAAACATAACATAATAAGCACAACAAAATACTTTAACTCATAAACGCAATCTTTTATGAAAGCAAACATTACTTAATTTTTGATATTATAATAAATATATTTTTAATCATCACCAATCTGTGAGTATTAACTACTATTCAACGGTATTCCATTTAATGTAATATTAATATTTTCATCGTTTACATAAATGATAGATATTAGAACCGGAAAACATGAAAGAATTTTACAGTTATGAATAAATAATAAAATTATCTTAGTAACCATAAAACTGTCACTAATGTTAATCTTATTGAAAACACACAAAAATTGTATATTAATACATCTAAAAATAAAAATGTATAAGATAATTTTTGTGCGTAGTATTTAAAAGCTATTTAAAATACGATTTCAAATAGATAACATCAATACAAATACACAAGTGAAAGCTTTAATCCCTTGACGAGTATGGAAAGCTTGTTTTAATAAAAATAGTCCCACATCAAAAACAAAACATACATGTCATAACATCGATCACTTTTTTATAGTTTCTTGAAGTTTTTGAGTAGCTATCCATAGTATAATTTAATACATTAGTTTATTTCCATATGAAAAAAATCGCTTTCCACAGAGGTTTGAAATATTGTATTATTTGTCACAAAATTAAATATAAGCTGTTTTTCATTTCGTGTTTGCTAAATGTAAAAATGAGCCGCGATATATTATCTTTGCGATAATTGGTTACCAGCCGATAACTCAACTAGTTGGACGTTCATATCTCATAATATTATACTCGTATTGTATTTATTACATATTTTTACAGTTCTATTGTAACTTTTAGTACTTTTTCAAGTCACTTTTGCTGGTAAATAATTCATAAGTATGCGCACTTGCATCTGGTTTTGTAATTAGTTTTCAAAGATACAACCATTTTTAGTATTCGAAAATATATTGAGAAAATAATTTGTTGCAAGGAAGATGCATTTTTTAGTAAAAAATAGTATTTAATATCACAAATAACTAATAAGCAGGCAACGATGTATAAGTAAAAACTTAATCGAGTCTTAATTTTTAAATAAATTTATTTGATTTTCACAACATCTACATTAACTTTCTGGATTCTCAGTTAAATTAGGTTGCACAGCTATTAATGCAGTAAGTATATATTTAATTTGTTTAAGGAATGGTTATACGAAAAATTAATAAGCAAGTTCGAATGTTATAAAATAAAATGTATTTAATAGCTATTACTAGATTATTTGTTCGACAACTGTTTTATGTATTTTCAGTTAAATCTGATGATAGATTGAATGCTCTATCACCACTGGTGAAAAAGGAAGACTTTTCAACTGTTGACGAAGAATCGTCTTCATCAATACTCTCCGATAAAATTGACCAAAAGATTGGAGAGTTTTTTGATAGTCACATTTTGAGAGTGCGATATGGAAATAAGTCTAAAGAAGACATCAACATTGGAAAGATGCTGGAGATTGCTGAAGGAAGAAAGAAAAACAAAGGAGATAGCGGAGGGGGAGGGGGTGATGGTGGGAAGAAAAAAATGATGATGATGGCCATGATGTGCATGAAGATGAAGCTAATGATGGTATAAATGCAGTTATCTTTGAAATTTCTTATATTTTTAATATAATTTTTCGAAATAGTAAATGACGAACAGTATAAAAACTTCATTGCAGCAAGAAATACAGAACTCACAAAACACGTCTGATAAATTTAACAATCAGTTGACTACTAGTTATCATAAAAATAATATGTCAAATTTGAAATTTATAAAGTTTGAAAGATTTAAAAATTCTTGCTTTTGTTAATTTCAATTAATTTAAATTTATGCTCTCTGCCTAAGAGAGAAGCCAGTGAGTAGTATCTAATTTCCTCAATGTATATATATTTAATAGGTGTTATAGATGTATACTTCTTACTGAAGTTTATCAAATCCTGTTTTCAGATGGTTCCTGCAATGGTTGGAATGATGGGTATGATGTCATTTAAAGGAATGCTACTTTCGATGATATCTCTTCTAATATCTAAGGTAAATTCATGATCAACATTACAGAAGTATTTACATTTCAAATATATCTAAATAACTAATATATTATGCGCACATTGATAGTTATTATGTTTCCTATTTTTTCTCACTTCTGATTATCAGGCTCAGTAAAGTGGCTTTTAACAATAATCTTTTAAAAATCTTTTCTCTATATTTAACATTATTTATTTTCAATAAAATGTTAGTTTTCTACCTTTGTAAGGATATCTCAGATGATTACATCGTAATATGAGATCACTTTTCATTTTCAACACATAAAAATATGTACATGATAATTTTTTTCTTATAAAAATAATATTTTACGTCCGTTTATAGTAAATTAATTAAACATTTTTAGGTTCTTCTTATAATGAAGCTTATGGGTGGTTCTGGCGGAGGAGGCGGAAGTAAAGGAGGTGGAGGAGGAAGTCCCCATGGAGGCGGCGATGCTGTAAGTTCATTTCTAATTAAACTTCAGGAAACTCTCGTCTATTAAAATCTACGCACGTCCCTGTATTATAGTGAAATAATTGTATTTGATAAATATTTATCTACGAAAGATTCGTGACAGTATTTTTAGATAATTTGTGAATGAATTATTTATACCCATTCGATCAAATTAAAACGATAAATCACTTAGTCATCAAATTAATTTGATTTAATATAATATCTCTAAAAGAATTAACGATCAATTTGTGACACGTAAGAATAACAACGATTCTTTGTTTTTTCTGCCATGATACAAATTACATTAATAATATGTTACATGAGCTTTCTCTTGTTAAACATTCGTCAATATTTAATTATTATTATTATACGATCCTTTTCAATACATATAATTTACATATAATGACACACATTTTTTAAGATATGTAGAACTTTTATTTTGTGCTGATTTCTTAGAATATGACATTTATTTTTCAAACCGGTCTAATAAATGTTTATAATGTGATAGTTATACCATATTCACTCTACGTATCATGAATCTTTATTTCTATTTTATTTAATTTTTTTCAGCCTGTTTGGATGTCCAGTGGTGGCGGCGGTGGCGGAGGATGGAATCCAGGTAAAAAATAAAAATATAATTTACTATCGAGAAATCTTCCTTAATTATCAAATCGTGCTTATATCATGTTTACATGACAATTAAAATTATCAATTTTTATTGATATAATTGATAATTGAAATCTTAAAAAAATACTTATATTATTATATTATTTTGGTTACAAAAAATTTCAGGAGGCTCCGGCGGAGGTGGTGACGGCTATGGCGGCGGCGGCGGAGGCGGTGGAGGTGGGGGAGGGGGTGGTGGTGGGTACAACTCTAATGGTGAGTGGCAGAGCAGAGCTGGATGGGATATCCTGAGAGTTCCACCACACGTCCAAGCACGAAGTAATGATGCTAATACCGAACATAGAAAGAAAAGAGAAACTAACAAAGAACATGACGATCGAAAAAATTACTCTATGTATTTCAAAGATGTACCAACAATTCAAAATATCTTGGATCAAAATAGTAGTATATTTTATAACCAAATTTCTAGTGCAGAAAATACAGATTCAAATAACACGTTAAAAGTCGCTAATATTGTACACTTACCAAAGATTTTTGATCATGGTATTTACAAAGAACATCAAAATAGCCAAAGATATATTCAAAATTATGGAAATTCGATGAAAATATCTCACCATGAAAATAACTCTAAGGTATCTGTTCTTAAACCAAAAATCTTATATCCATTAATTAATGATAGAAAGAAAAGATCAACTGAAACACGAAAAAGGCAGACCAAAAAAATTGTCTTAAATAGTTTTTTAGACGATTTGAATAATGCAATAATTGACAAACAAAATCCACCAAATGAACTGGACAATGATCTAGATTTACAAGACAATTCAATTATTTCTGATGATATTATTACTAATGAGAGTAAAAATGAATTTGATCAAAATACTCATGACTATGATCATTTTCAACCTAATGAGAATTTAAATGATGTTAAGAAAGTTACTGGGAAAAAAAATTTTCATCGTCAGCATCGGAAGAAGAAACGAAAAACGAAAGTGAAAAAACCTGCGAGTGAAAGTGCAATTCAAACCTATATGAAAGGAATGAATAATGTTCTTGAAGAAAATCAGTGGGACTGACTATATACAGTGTTTGGTCTAGATCAACTGTGCACATTGTATGAAGATAACATTGGCAGTAATTACTTATCGATATTTTCATATTAAATTGTTTGCCTATCATATATTATAGATAATTTATTTAACTATATTGAATTATAGTACGATTAATTAATATTATATATTTTAAATGAAAACTTATAGATTTTAACTTATTTTTTTTTTATATTAATAATAAATACCATGGCGACTTGATTCTTAAAGGTTTTTTTATATTTAAAAATAATTTTAAAATATCGGAAAAGTTCATCAATTATAATATAATATTTGAAGGGTATAATTTAGAAAGTAAACCTATTCTACGATTTCAAAATTATAAGAGGATATTTTGAACAAATATATTTTACATAGAATAATGAAATAGCATGTAAACATGTAATAGAATCAATTGAAACAAAAACATATTAATAAATATAAAAAAAAGCAAAAACATTCGAAAGAAAAATGAAAATAAAAAAAACATGCCATATAGTTCTCGCTTGAAGAATTGATGAATTTTGACATTATAATAATATAAGAATAAGTTACTATGGAAATATAACTCTGATTTACTTAATATATTTTTTTTTTTAAATAACACTAAAAATATTGTAATCATTCATATTATTTTAAGATATTTTTGATTTTAATCCAGCTTATTTATAAATTAAACTACATGTAAATTTACTAATATATTTATCGTGATCAATTAGACATGTATATTTTTAACATCTTATTTAACATCTTTTTTAACATCTTAACATATTATATCATGTATAATGAAATAAAATATGTTTTTAGAATATGAGTTGACTTATTTCCTTTTTTGCATATAGAGTTTTTTGGACCACATGGCATTTGGAATGAGTAATATGTTTAAATAAAATGCTTATTAAAACTAAATGTTCTTTTATTTTTTAAATGTAATTATTTTAGTTTACAATAGAAATAGTAGGTACACTGAGACATCTTTTTATCACATACAATATTAATTAATACAGGTTAAATAATCTCATAAAATTCATAGTCTAATCATAGTCTTCAAATACTGATGAAAGTTCCTTATAAAGAAAGCTCTTAAAGTAGCATTTTTCCTCTTACAAATAATTATATCAGTTGCTTACTGTAAATTAACAATAAAATATCTAATTGAAATTTAGGTATTTTATGATATCAAAATAGTTTTAATACTAATTTTTTTGAATTATAAAATTGATTTATTATCATTTTTAATACGCATTGATGACAAATCACTAATTATCAGATGTGATTTTTTCGAGCCATACGATATGATTGATGAGCTGCTTAAAATATTTGACATATTTACATTTACATTTAAAAATCAATTTTTTTAACTTTGTTTATAGCGACCGTGTTAAAAATATTCTTTTTGTTAAAAAGTTTATTCAAATACAGCATAATTAAAACTATTGTAAATCTATAGCGGTAGAATATAAATATACAACACTTTTCTCTATAACTTATTCTTTTTTATCAACTGTAACACTGATATTTTTCTATGTATAATAAAAGTAAATACTAAATATTTTAAAACTTAAATTAATCTCAATAATTATTACATGGATAACGATAATTTTAATAAATACATTCTTAATATTAATTTATCTAACATGATATCAACATGCATAAATAATAGTAAAATTTAAAAACTAATGTCCTAAATAACTTAAAATTTGAATGCAGCCATTATATTCTTTTAACATTATTTTTACAACGAAACTATTATAATAATACATATTGCACTTAACTAACGACAAACACATTTTTAATACAGTTATGTTCGTAATATTACTATGATTATTTTGAAAACTATGATTTTCTTTTCTATAATTTGTCATCGAAAAAGTTAAATAGTTAATTATTTAAAACTTACTTTCAAAATATTTTTACGAATATAAATTTTGATATCGGGAATAATATTTTACAAGTATTTGTCTCGTGAATAAAACGAAGTATTTTTCGAACAATCCGTACTGCATAAAAGAGTTATTGCTATTTATAAAACGTTTTAATACTATTTATTTTATTAAAATATTTATAACACAATAATATTATATTTAGTCCAAAAGTTTCCAACTGACAATTGCTCTTTGTGAATCTGGAGCTTTTTCAAATGGTCGATTTCCGTTTGGTGTGACGTATTGATTGACCTGGTAATCGAGCAAGGTTTTATATCCCATGACATCAGTGCCAAGTTGCTGAAAGCAAAAAACAGTCATTTTAAAAATTACAGTAACTGTTTCGAAGAATCATACAAGTATTTCTCCTATTAAATTATGAAAATTATATTTTATAAATATTTTTTATATTTTACAGAAATAAATATTTTTAACAGTGATTGCACAGTTTGTGAGTAGTGTGCTTACCTGCGTCAGTGGACTGGTGTTAGTGGTGAAGATTCCAATAAATCCATTCTTCTTGGTGACTCTGACGATTTCTTCTTCCAAGAACTGCATCACTGCGACATTTTCCCTCGGGGACAGAGTTTCGTGGGTTGCAGTCATGAACGAATGAACAACCTTCCCAGGTCCAGTGGGCAGATGCTCGTCTCTGAAATTAAAAAATAACATATATTATGTATGGCTTTTGCATTATATTTATATCATTGCTTGTTTGGTTGATATCACATGACGTGATCCATCACATTTTTTTTCATAACATTTTCATCTAGTAAATATCAAAATACATTAATTTTAATAAAACTGAGTTTTCTCACCTTATTGGTCCTTCAACAGACTCCAAGAATTCCATAACTATAGCAAGATCACTATCGATTTCAAGTTCCGGTTCCCGCCTTACGTCAAAGGAAAGAGATACTCCCGCTGCCTTTCCATCTAACGATCGAACAACAAAGCTTAAATCTGCATCGATCAGATATTGCCAGACATCTTTCAATAATCGACGATAGTCGTCGTGTTGTATTGAAGGTCTCAACCATTGCTCTAAATCAGCTTTTTCGTAGAAACTGGATACAATCATTCTGTAAATAAAATATTTATGTAAATATCAAGTACAATTTAGCATTCAAATTTTAAAAATTAAAATGTAAAACGTAAAGATGAACGTGATAGAAGTCCGATATTTATTTGTATTGTTGTCTAGAATCTAACTATCTCATCAATTAATCTCCACTTATTATATTTAAATAAACAAAATATCTACAATCAAAGTTTTAAAGGTTTTTATTTTTATATCAAAGAATTTTATTTATTTAAATAATACAAAA
>JAGVSQ010000852.1:14721-33753 GCA_022683975.1 Rhyacophila evoluta
CATGGAATTCAAGGCTGTGTCGATTTAATATTTTGATTTTGGTCCAATATCTTTTTAATGCTCACTCTATACAATCATTTTTGTTGCTATTTTGGAGAGGCTCAGATGTGTATAATGCAGTTTTATCTTTCAGTTGATCCTTGCCATCGGAGCAAATCTTATTCAAAATCTCTCCTAAATTTTGCGCCAAAATAAAGTCAGTGATACCTAAAATATATTACATATAAAAACATTTTACAGAGAAACGAAACCCATTCAAGTTTAAAATAACTTTGAATTCACAATTTTAATAATTGTGTTGGTATTTTTGAATCAGTATTTTACAACACTAAAATATAGGTAATTTATGCATAAAATGGAATTGGTGGCATGAAAAATTCATATAAAGTATGTCATTATCTTATTATCATAGGAGATAAAATTACAATATTATATATTTAGTTGTCTAGTTACCAATTTGATATCCTTGTTCCTTCAATTTTGTGATTGTGTATATGGAGTTTAATGAATTTCCTCCAAGCTCATAATAGTTCGACTTGAGTGAGAGGGTATGTCTGGTAGATCTGCCAATAACTGAGCCAACTGTTTCAAACAGAATCTTGGCTGCTGTTAATTTTATTTCGGGAATTCCTGTGTAGTCCAAATCGAGTGCTATGGCGTCATCGTCTGCAATAAATTAATAAATACAACAATGCATCAAAACTCACTTAAAAAAAAAAATAACTAATATTAATGTCTATTAAGTACAGTTATTTCTTTAAATCAAAACTTTGAATTCTTACCATTGTTATTTGTATTTTCGTATGCCTTCAAAAGAGCTTGTCTGTCATTTTTGCCATTAACAAGAAGTGGAATATGGTCAATAATAATTACCTAAAACATTCCAAAGTTTTTTTGTAGAATCAATAAAAATTTTAATTTTTCGAAATCAACTAAATATAAAAAAATCAACAAATTGAGGCATGGAAACTGCATGTATTCTAATCTACATCTCAGACAACCGTAAACACATCGTGTGAGCTTTTGCATATAATACAATATAACATATACATATAGGCAGCTTAATAGTGGAAAAACTACGTAATGATCAGGAATGATAAATTTGAATAACTAACCTGAGGAATCATATAAGCTGCCAATTTATCTTGCAGTTTACTCTCAATTTGAAGGCCAGTGAATTTAAATTCAGGAGTGCAAGTAATGAAAGCCAAAAGTGCCTGGTCCATTTCACCAGCTTTGTAGCAAAGAACGACTCCTAAAAAAAAAAAAATGTTTTATTAATACAAAAATAATATTTTACATTAAATTTAAAAAAAACAGTGTTAAATTGATACGGTGACGAATAAAATTTTAAATCTTATTAAAATTACTTATACTAACATGGCAACAGCATATCTATATCACGCTTGCTAGTACAGCCTTACCTTTGTCGATTCCTTTTATGGAATGAACTGCTTTTTCAACTTCCAAGAGGTCAACTCGGTGACCACGAATTTTGATTTGAGAATCGGTTCTTCCTTCGTATACCAATGTTCCCTTTTCAATTCTCGCAAAATCACCAGTCCTGTACATCTTGGAGTACACTAAAACATATATTTCATTTATAACTCAGTACTTTACTCAATATGATTCTATATATTACATTTAAATTATAGTATTAACACCTGGAAATAATGTGCTTAATAGTAATCAATAAATAAGGCTTTGATTAAACCATACTTCTAAAACCTTGTTAGAGCAAGTTGATTGTGTTAATAAAAACCCTAATGAATGAATATTACGTATAATATGCAATAAAATTACCTTTATACGACATGACGTTGATTTTTATCGATATTTTATTTATTTAATTCTACTTAGATATTCTGAATTATTACATTATTATACTGGCATGCGTTTTCTTAGTTTACATCTAATTAATATAATTTAAAATGCAAATAAACAACTAGTTGACTTGAAAAATATTTACGTTTGTTGCGTATTAACATATAAATCGATCTAGATCATAATAAAATGTACATAACCTCTCATTTTTATGACAGTGGAAAATTCTTTAGAGAATAATGGATAATTATAAATGAACATGTAACTAAAAAACTATGTTGTACCTTGACTTCTTGCCAAAGGATTTACGGCGAATCTTCCTGGTTCTCGTCCGTTAACATAACCAGAGCTGAGATTTGAACCAGAAATCCACATTTCTCCTGTTTCTCCTTTAGCCACAGGCTCTTGAGACTCATTCAAAAGATACACAATTGTATTGAAAATTGGATTTCCTGAAAGAAAAAAATTAAGTGTAAATTATGTTTGTCATGAATACAACAATTTTTAAATGTAAATATTCTATTATTGTAAATTTATTTTTTTAAATATGAGTGTTTGCAAACGTTATTTTTTCCATCGCATTGAAATTATTGAACAGTGATAATTGTATTATTGCCGAGAGTAAAAAATGTTTTTTTTTTATTTCAAAACATTAATGCAAATTAATTCTCAAAACATTAATCAAAATTAACCTTAAATGTTACTGTTACCACCTTAAACTGGCTGGATGTTTATAAAAAGTTATCAAAAGTCAATTATTATTAGCTCAATTTTTATATAGATATAATAAGAGTCAAGTAATGTGTTAATATAGCATCACGTTGGATTCGTGAAATTACAAAACAAGCATGCGCATTCCGTCTTTAGCAAATAAGCATTTACTACTTTTTAATCTGTACATCTTCGTTAAATTAATGTCAACAAAATCTCACCAATAGGCATCTTGTCAACTCCCATAAGCTGTTCAGATGACATCACACTACAAAATGTGACGTCAGCCATTATTTCAGTACTTCCATAGAAATTACACAATGTCCTTTGTGGACCACGGAAGTTTGTAAAGAACTCTTCTGCCAAAGAAACAGGCAGAGTTTCACCAGAGCTGACCCATAAGCGAAGGTCTGGCAAACGGGGAGACTCAGAATCCAGAGAAATGTATAGCATCATCGAACGAAGGAGAGAAGGCACCAATACTAAACGTTCAATCTGTCAAACAATTTATATTCATATCAGTTAATTTTACTTTTCATATGAGAAAACATATATATTTGTATGTAAATAAATGTTAAATATTCCATGTTGCGAATGCCTTTAATTAATATTTTTAGTGTTATTTAACCAAAATTATACATTTTATTTTATTTAGTCACATAAAAATTACACAGTTTTGACATACCTTGTACTTTGTAAGCATGGTTACTAATTGTTGAGGATCCCTCGTGATGTTTTTAGGGACTACGAGAACAGCCAATCCTTTCAGCAATGGACCCCATAGTTCGCAAATTGAGTCCACAAAAGTGAGGGCTGTTTTGAAAACGCAAACCCTCTCACTCGGAGAGAAAGGAAATTGAGAGTACTGCCACTGCAGCCTGTTTTGGATAACTTCATGAGGAAGACGAACACCTGTAAATAATTATAAAACATATATATTTTTATTTAATTTGTAATGTAACATATTTTTTTATTTATCTACAAAAATAGCAATATATATTTTATGAATGAATAACGTATGCACAGTATTTTTAAATACGAATACAATTTTATCTATAATATAATATGTTCTTCCACCACACAACTTCTGAGCCTTGAATTGCAGGTGATTATTTTGTTTTATTTAATATCACTTCATCCGAAAAACTGAATTTCTATCTTGCTTATGATATAGGTTACTTTCGGGGTGTAATAAGTGACGTTAAGTAATATTAGAGTATCCGAAAAGTATGACTTTGTTTTTTAAATAAAATAAATTGTATTAATCAATAAAAATAAGTCATTTCATGAGTTACTATGAACCCGCTATGAATTAAAAAATAAGTTGAAACATACTTATAACTTCAACAGAATCGATCCTTAATCCGCAAAAATCGAATGTGTACAAAAAAAAATCCATTGTAGAAAGTTTGTTTTTTTAAAAGCCTCAGGTTATGTTTAATACATCAATGTTTTAATTTAAAAATGTATGTATAATAGGTACGTATATTTTTGTACAATGTAACATTATTTATCCTCAATCGTCATAACAAAAAGAATGTAATATTCTACGAATTGCCTTTAACGTTATTATAGTTTTCCTCTGTCGTCAAATATTTTAAAAAATCAATTCGTTTATTTGCATTATTTCTAGGAATTCTTAATAATTAACATCGAACATATTAGTCCCATTCCTTTACAAAATTTTCCCAAATATGTAAACAAGTTAATAGTATAATTTATTAATAAATGCAGGTAAATTTAATTTCCGAGTGAGTTGAACTTCATACATACATACCTTTGGGAATTCCTGTACTTCCAGAGGTATACAGTACTACCGCTACACTCTCAGCGGCTTGGTTCAGATAAGAGTCTGCAGGATTGATGCTGGTTGATGTGTGGGTTGAGGCTTTGCTAACAAGTTCGCAGTAACTCAACAAGATAGCGCCAGATACCGCTTCGGCATTACCTAAAATTAATATCATAACTATTATATCGTTGTACTTGCGTCATGTCCCCATATACTGGTTGAAAAGGAAGAGCTTCTCAAGTTGGTTCGACCACTTATCGGACCGGTCGACCTTTACAACTTGGTTTCTGTGGAATATAATTTTCTAGATTTTACGATAAGGTCTTTTCCCAACAATGCTAGATATTAATAGGGTATAATTAGTTAGAATAGGAATCACGCACACTCTAGTGCACGCCAACCAAGGTCTTAGGAAGCTGCTCCTGGGACGCTTCTGGCACTTATAAATAGCGTCTTACGTTCGTTATGCTACGGTATACGACTACATAATAGGTGTGGCGATGTAGCGGGTATGGGGGTAAAGCAAGTTACTACACATCAATAAAATTATTCAAAATTACATTGTAATTATCAAATTACTCTTTAATATCTTTGAACGACTTAACTGTTCTACCATCACAAGGATATGAATTGAAACAATCTTATAAAATTCAAAATTTTACTAAATTGTTCTAGTTTTTAGTATTAAGACATTGAAATGTTCTCCTTTTTCCACATATTAATATGTTAAAATGGCTTTCATAAGTAAAAAAATCATTTTAAATCAAATAAAACATGAGGCAATAAATAGCATTGATCTCGTCAATCAGATCAATCAAAAAACGATAATAACAATTTAAGACATTTTTATCGTCTATATTAGTTTTTTGACATTAATATTTGGTACAAAAGCAGCATATTTGTCTTACTTGAACCATCGTGTATGTAAATAACCGGTTTCGAATCTTCAACAATATGCTTGACCCTTTGGTCGGGGAATGTTGGATCCAACGGTAAATATGCAGCTCCGGACTTCCAGATTGACAGCAAAGTTGTTATCAGCCTATTAAAAAAAAAAGATTCACTGTCTTATTTGTTTCTTAAAAAAAGCTCAATCAATATTTAATAAGTTCTGTTCGATCAATTCGTAAGTTTTACTATCGTTTCACTTTTTAAACTATTTCTAGTTTGAAAATAAAGTATGTGGATCTCTTTAATGCGAATATTCATTACACTATCACCAGACTTCAACTTATTGGATATCAAAACTTTACTGCTTTGGTATTTTTAATTCTCATGCAAATGTGAGATTTGAACCTATTACTTTCAGTGCCAAAACGCACGTACTTAGTTACCGAGACCGTAACAATCAATCGGACCGGAAAAAATATTTTTCTAAAATGTGTAGAGTTTTTCATTCTACATACTTTTCAAGTATATTCTGATTAGGTAATACGAAAACGAGTAAAAAATTGTTCGATATAATGTTATATTTAGTAATAATACCAACAAAAAAATATCCAGTGCAATTAATCCACCTGTTATTAAGTAAAAGTCACCGCCCACGCGCGCATAGTAATATCAAGATTATAATCAATCGATTAATTCTTAAGTATGAAGAAATCCATAGCGATCACTCGTTTTGTAAAAATGTTTTGGTGTTTATAAGCTTATATTTGACTTACTTGTGTGATGGGAGCATACACACGGCTACTATGTAATCGCCATCACTGTTGGGAGTAAGTGCGTTAGTCTTGATTGTATCAATCAGAACCTTTGCCATTTTGTTCGAAGTATCGTCTAATTCTCTGTACGTAACTGTCTTGTTTGCGCCATTTTCTGTGAATAATATTTAAATATAAGGGACATTTTAAACTACGCATACAAAATTATCTCAGAAAAAATACAGAGCCATATTAGACTAAAAAAATAATCCTACAGACAAAAGAAGACCAAAGTTTTGAATATTTGTTTTACCGATAAGTATTACAAAATTTGTATAGGCAGCTGCAACAGACTGGCTATATTAAATTAGACGATCGTAAACATTTACAGAAGTATTGCATTACATCTAAGCTTTAGTTTAAAGTATTTATTTTAAATTATACATCTCAAAGCATACTCTATCTTATAACACAATTATTTTTTTATAATGGTACGAGATAACACTGTTCTTATAAATATGTATGTTACCTTCATAAATAATAGCTGTGTCATCAAAACATTTAGTTGCTTTCAAATGTTCTTCAAACACCGTATGCAGTTTTCTGGTATCGAAAGCTCTTTGATCCCCTTTCAGTATGGAAAGCTCGGGTAGGGAACCCATTTTGAAGGTTTTTCAAATCCTGGAAAAAAAGAAAACGTTCATAAGAACCGAATAAAATTTACTTCATTATTAGAAGCAAAATAAACACTTTTTCCAGAAAAATTGTTTGTAGGAATTAAATTTTCAAATTACATCTAAAATAAATCGATTACATAATCACTATACAATAACTTACAATACATTAAAACTTCCATACGATTTATTTTGATATAACTGACTTAGGATATAACAGACAAAATATCCATTAATAAATAACATTAGAAAACGGTTTGAAGAATTAATTTAATGATCAAAGTACAGATATAGATTCAAAAGTTTAGTTCAAAAGAGTATCACATTATGATTGAAAGCTAAATAGCAGAAGTTATTAAATTGGATGATGAGGAGAAAAAGAACAAACAAATCAAAAACGATCTATTTGTTAGATTAGATGTTAATTTAACGATATTTTTTATGAAATTGCATTTAGAAAACTTATTTTTATACAACGAACTTTCGGCTTTAACGGACAACCTCTCGACCGCATTAGTCTGTTTTATCGAGATTCTAATGTACTCCGGAAAATTGATAACTTAATATTATGTTGATTATTTAACCGTACCAACTCGGAAACGCATTAATCGCCACGCTGTGATCTTTCATCTTCATCGATTATTTTTCCTAGTTATTATTAACATACTTACGTTAGGTAAGTAGTCTTGTATTATAAAACTTTTATAAATAAACCCGTTACTTCCGACACTTAATCACACGCTTTAGAAAAATTATATTTAGATGCTTCTGAAATAGTAATAAATATTTTGGATAATTAATTACAATTCACAGTGTAAAAGGGTGTAAACTTGTTTTATTTAAGTATTTAATAATAAAATAAATAACTTCGATCAATGTTACTAATTTTAATCCGACGACAACAAACCGTAGATTTTATTGTAACATCAACACTTAAATTATGTTTTACATATGCATACATATTGTATGTACATGTAATTATAAATTATCTGTCAATGAAATAATTAAAACTTTGCTTAAACGTACATAAAAAATAACAAAATGCAACATTTAAAAAAAATACTGAACAATATTTTGTACGCATTAATTAAATAAATTACTTAATATATAATATGTATGGTTCACACGACACTTTGTTACATTATAATATCACATAAGTGCTTGTCGACCCAAAAACACAAATTATTCAAAAATTCCATTTAACATGCTTAACAAATCACGACATAAAATTATTTTAATTGATTAAAAATTTATTCATTAAGTGTACTCAAACATATACATTTTATGCTGATAAAGATAAAAACGTTTTCTTCGAATGCTCACGCACAATTAAATTTGAAAACTATTTTCATTAGCTATCTCATGCATCACTTGAAACATTTGTAGGGGGACACTGATATACCTCGGGGTGCAATATGCCTTGTATCTACTACGTTTATAAAGAATCCATTTTCTAATGCGCACAATATACGCACATTTTTTTTAATGTTAAATTAAGAAGCTTTATCTTTTTTTATAATACAAATTTCTATTTTCACATAATATTTCTGTCATATTATTTGTAGAGCTACACGTATCTTTTTTTCGAATCATATATATTTTTTTGTATACAATTAGCTTTAATAAACGAATCAAAAAAATACAAAGTTTATTTATTAAACGATTTACGATATATTTTATTCACACACTTATAATCCTTTAATTTAAATTAATTACTTTGATAAACTTTTTATCCAAAGTGCTTAAAAACAGTATGAAATAATAAAGTTAAATATATTATTACCACAACAGGTTTAATTTTTTTTTGACTTCATGTTAGAGAAAATAATTATACAAAATAAAAAATAGCCGTTATCTCTAAACTATTTTTTTTCAGATTTTCTTACTGTTGCATATTGATGTAGCGATACAATACTTGCAATATTGATATGTTTTTTTTTGTGTAAAAAAAAATCTTTTAGTCGTCTGAATCAAATGTAGGTTATCTAACTAAATCATCTCGTAATACGGAGTTGTTCAAAAAGTTTGCGTAATATTACACAGGTAAATGCTTCCTACACTTTCAATGAAAAATTTCCTAACAAATTATAACCGACAACTGATTAATTATCAATTTCTAACATCAAACCGTTGCATGATACTGTGTGGTTTAAGCGTAATTAAATAATTTGATAGAAAACCGGCAACGCTCAAGCATGTCTAGATTTAATAATAACCAAAGGAAGTGTCCCAAGAATGGAAACTTGTAGTTTTTGTTGGTAATTGATTTGCAATTTTCCTGTGAATCCGGATATATTAATGCAATAACTTACTAATCTTCCTTCCTTAGATACACTGATTTTATTTTGTTTTTATATTTTTTTTATTTTAAAATTATGTTCGCTCCAAAAGTAGAGCATAAGAATCTACACAGCTTGAAGGTGTCCACTTTGAAATTAGAGTATGTGGATCTCAGCATTGTAAAGATATGTCTAGACATTTTTTTTTATACCATGTTTGCTCTCAAGTTGGAACATATGGATCTACACAATGTGGAGATATCCACTCCGAGAGTGGAGTATATAAACCTCCGCAATGTGAAGACGTATTGATGGATTGTTTATCACAAGAATTGTTTGTCAGACAATTGCGCAAGCCAATGGGCACCCAGTCCTGCATTTTCATAGTTTTTAAATCCAACAGATGGGGACTTGAACCCACATTCCCTGGATTGCTAGCCGCGCACGCTACTAACTACGGTCTCCGGGGAGACATAGATATTTAACAAGCTTTTATAAAATAGTTAATATAAAGAATTAATTCATGTTGTAAGTTCTCATAGAGACAATTATATCCTATTCTACATTTTGGCAACATTAGGTTGTATATAAATATAAAAATAATGTTTCATATAAATTTAAACGTATCTTAACATACTCGTATATCGATAAAATTTTCCATAATTATTTCATTATTATATGAGAATAATTATGAACAATTTCTTGATATTTTCTATAAAGTCGAATTTCAGTTATGTTAAAGCTTATAATTAACACAATATAGTATAAAATCATTTTCATATTAGCTATACAGTATTCAAAATAATATTCATATTTATATTGATGTTATTATATCAGAAAACAAAAAAGCTCTCTCATTTAATACTATGGGAATTTCCAAATATCAAAATGCATCACAAATTTTGCTTTATTGTATCATTCACTAATAAATATGACAAATTTTAGTAAAATAATATTTGTGTAAGCAAAAAAAATCCAAAAATTGCACCGACGTGATATCTGATAGTATATTGCAAAACATACCGTTCTCCGTTAATATTAGTAATTATTATCAGACATAATTATGATCACAATTATATTCAATGCGTTACATTTTTGTAAAATAATGGATTTAAATGGTACTGCATGTTTATAAGCTTATTTTTTATATTATAAATTTAAATAAAAGTTGATTGTAACGCATCGTTAGATATAAAAAAAAATAACATACATCATTTCCTCATATATTTGTAGCATTAATTAATATCTTATCAGCAGAATAAAATATTGAATACAATAATTTACAATCATTTCAAAATATTCTCTGGAACACGCATAACTATTTTTTAATTAATTTATTTGATTTGGTCGATCTTTTTTATTTCACTTCGGTTACCGATCTGTAAGTGCATGTGCTTTAGATAGAAGTCTCAACTTCAAATGAAACAATTAAATGACATATTTTAAATATGAAAAGTGAATCCTTGACAGATTACGTGAAATTACTTTTCGTGGAGATACCTTTGCAGCTTTTGGGGCTAAATATAATCTTTGAATATAGTATCAATATATTTATATTTCAATATAATTATTTCAGTTAAAATAGTATGGATAAAATGACTAATAAAACGCATTTTATTATGTAAAGCAAGTTTTACTGAAATTGAAAATGGGTATGATAATTTGCGTTTACAGACGTCTCGCTGAGTACGTGTATATCGTTTAATTGCATATTTATTAATCCGAGTATATAATTATTAATATTATATCTGAATAAGCACAAAAACATTTTTAAAACTAATTTAATTCCATTGCCGAGATTCCATTTTCAAACAAAAATTAAAAACAGTCGCATAACATGAAATTTTGACAATTTTCTTCATAACACAATTATTTTTTAGTTATATTCTTTACTATTCAACAAGTATAAAATAAAAAAAATACTAGTTGTTCTAAGAAAATTAACGCCTAGTAAATTAATTTATCTTTATTGACACCTTCATAGTTTTAACAATAATATATTTGAGTAACACCTGTAGTAGAATACAATCATCTACTCGATACAAAGCTTTTTGTTCCATTTAATAGCCATATATTAATAACCATACCCCGGAAAGAATTAATAAACGCTCAATAAATTCTTATTCATAATATATTTAGTATGTGCAATACCTTCCAAGATAGCTCGCAATCCGATGCAAAGCGATATATTATTCTTTCTTTACGCCTTCGTTAATAATTTACCTGTTGCAAGAACAGGTAACTGTTGCATCATCTTTTAGATTACTCAGTGCATCAAATGTTTTAAACATCCAACACGAGATTAGAATATTGTAATATGTGCAAAATGCAATAATTACTAACGTAATCTTAAATTATTGTCACTGGATATACACTATATTGTTTATGAAGCAATTTTGCGGTTAGTATTTAAATTATTTATGTAGAACTTTCATCAATATTAATGTTGTATAGTATATACCATAGAATAATATTATGATCTTAAGATAAATCTATAGAGAATCATAAGACATAGGTTTTTTTTTATATATTTATTTGTGATTCTAATTTGAAAAACCGTGTCAGTACCAGTAAATAAGATATGGTCCATTTTTTTATATTATTTTACTTAAGCAACATTTTATTTGATAGTTACATTTATACATAATAAAAATATATTTAACGAATTAATTCATGATTTAAAATATTTAATGCGTTAATACTCTCTGATACTAATTAAACCTCTGTGAAAAATGGAGAACGTAAATATATACAGTATACATTTTTGTCATGAAACAACGTTTTAACAATACTTTACAGACAGTTTTGGACGAGAATTATATTTTCAACTATTATTTTATTATTATAATTATCGACTATTACCCATAACATCATGCATTATGGCAATCATATCTAAAGCAATTCTGACCTACATATTTTAGCATAAATCACAATATTTAAAGCCCATAACTTAATTCTTTACCTGGATATAATATCTTTTGTTACGCTAGATATCAAGTTGTTAAAAGATAATTGGTATTGAGTGAAATATTTGACCCATTTAAGTCAACCATATTTATATAATGACTAATAATTAATCGAGAAATGTTTATATATAGATAATAGCTTCTTTAGGTATGAATATTTATAGATTGCAGAAAATTATATATTAGCCATGCCCATTTTGTATTGTGTAAAATTATACGCATTTGATTTTCAACTTATTTTCAAATAATTATATTTTGATTAATAACCACTTCAAACTTTTAGCTACGCGTATTTCACCTTATCAACTCACTTAACTAAATTTGGATTAAATATGGGTCAAAAAGATCTACA
The DNA here is from genome assembly GCA_022683975.1 of Rhyacophila evoluta. Taxonomy (NCBI): domain Eukaryota; kingdom Metazoa; phylum Arthropoda; class Insecta; order Trichoptera; family Rhyacophilidae; genus Rhyacophila; species Rhyacophila evoluta. Next base: position 26,960 of record JAGVSQ010000852.1, read on the forward strand.
ATTTAGATGCGCTTAGGAACTTAAGATCAAAAAAAAAAATTACAAAATCCACAGCAAACAAACATATAAAAAGTTATTTTTGCGGTATCATAATTTCTCTCCGGTAGCTTAGAGGTTAGCGTGCATCCGAGGAATGTGGTTTAGATTCCTACATCTTTGGAATTTTTAAAAATCAAAAAGTGCCTGACTGTGGATACTTTTTAGACTGAGCAATTGTCTGACAAACAATTCTTGTGAAAAATAATCTATCAGATATCTTTACATTGCGGAGATCTATAATATATACTTTGCTTTCGGATAAGATACCTTTACTCTTTGTAAATCTATATGCTCCACTGTCGGAGCAAACATGGTAAAAATAAAAAAAAATGATTTTTTATCTATTTAACATTAATAATCCTTTCCTCAATTATCGTGAATGTAAACATATTTACCCAACACTTTTGGACAAGTATTTAAAAAGTTCAAACAGTCATATTAATATTATTAACTGTTATAAATATTTCTAATTGTTCCAAAAAATGTATCAGAAAGTAATTTAATGAGTTTTAATATTTATGGGTTTTTGAATGCTTCAATATGTATTAACCTGAGATTCTATCAACTGTAAATAAATGTAGTTACATTACTACAACAATTTTATTATGTCTTATATAGTGCCACGCTACGGCCATATCAAATAATTATTTTAAATATTTAATAAAAAGCCTTAAATTTTATTAAACACGTTTAAAATGGTCGTTAAGGGTATTTGAATATGAGTAATTAATTATTCAAAAGACAAATATGTAATTGTGTCATTAATAATCATCATACGTATCTTATAAGGTGTAAGCAATTTGTCATGCATCCCAGAAAAATCAATGTTATAACGTGTTATGTATAGTATATAATTATTACATAGTTCACAGTTGAATGCATAAGATCGCTATTAATCCTGATATATATTTATATTCACAAAATTGCTTGATTGATCAACATAGAGTATGTTATTTATTAAACATAAACAAATATTTCCCATATAATAATTATTAATTATAAGGTGTCTTGAGGAACTTGTCCAATATTTATTTTTTTAATAAAAAACTAACTGCAGTCCATGAGAAATTCCTTTGTTTTATATTGAGTGATTACTTCTAATAATTTAATATTGACAAGAAAAATGCAATCAGTTGCAAAATAATAATTATTATACTATTAATCTAATGGCATTTTTAAAAGAAGTCTCCTACTCAATTACATAGTTAGAAATATTTTTAGAGTTACGTATGGATAAAAATAAAACAAGATTTAAGATATATGACATACGTCGTCTTGGTTAATTTACTTAGATATTTTTTGCGATGATGAAAATGATTTCAAATATTCATAATAATTATAATCATATGTGTAGTATATAGTGGTGTGCGGAACTTGGGTATCAAATACTTAACCGGTACCATTACTCAAAATGTATTCGATACGAATAGTTACTAATGAGTACTTTTGAAAAAATCGGTTACTTTTTAGTATGAGTACTTTTTGAAGTTAAAGAATCGCCGAAAGTGTGAGACATAAAAAAAAAGAAGAAAAAAAGGTTTCGCGACAAAAATCTGTAGAAATGTACGAAAGCAGAAAAAGTGAAGACGTTGCTAGACATAAAAAAGGTCTCACGATAAAAGATCTACGGAAGCCTAGATTTAGACAACATGAGTTCTCAATTATGAATAATTACAAAAATGATTTAGTACAAAAGTATCAAATACTCGTTACCGTCTATTTTCGACCGGATGTCATTTTTTTCCGAATAAAATGTCTTGATTTCTCTCCACACTTTCTAAGAGTTGAAAACTACTCAACATTTCTCTTGACAAACAAATAAAGCAAAAAAATATTTTGTTTATAAATTGTAATAGTAAACGCACGTTGAATATAATTGATCTAATAAAAAAAACTATGGACATCTTAAAAATACGAAGTTTTCAGTTTGATGCAATATACGTTTTAGAAATAAAAAACGTCATTATTGCTAAACTGTATATATTTACCATTTTATTCAAGAAAAAACATGATGTGGTAATTTTAGTTACTGCTTATTAAAATTATAAAACAAATTTACGTTGTATATTATATACAGCCTATTTTAATACCATTGCCCCATAAGTATTGTATAAACACGTGTATTTGTTGCCCTCCATTAGGTTACGTGGCATTCGTTCATGAACGGAACAAGTAAAGGTTTTGGTCATTTCATTTAAAATCTCACTCATATTATCACCAAAACAATATTTTTTTAAATCACGTATATACATAAATTATGTTTTATATAATATAATACGTGTTTCGTCTACATATAGACTTTCTACTTAGCAATCTTAATAGAATAAAGAAAACAAATTATTTAATGCTATAAATAAATCTAATACTCGTATACGCAATAAATAATTGAATCACCCTTATAATGGATTGATCGATCAATTGACAGTAAATTTTCGTAAAGCGAGTAAATTATGAAGATTTCTCGAGTATACGTTTTCATACTTCGTAGATCCATATGCTTTACATTTGAAGTGAATATAGTATATTGTATTTAAACAAGAAAAATAATAATAGAAAATGATATAACAATAGCTGTAAATATAAAATTGTATTCTTTCGTTTTTAGGTCATAGATTTAAGATGTATTGTCGTATCATTATGGCATACCCGACCCTACTTAGAACTCCTTGTCGCATTTTCTGTTAAATAATTAATCGAGACAATTATTATCTGAATTTTTAACGATTGTAAAAAACATTAAACTTGATCATGAACCTTTTATAACGGAAGTTGATCTCAGCGCCCGTGCATTCGGATGCCTTTGGCCGGAAGTTTGATTAATAACCTTCTACTGCAGATTTAAATAATATTTATTACCTCCATAACAAAGCCATAAGCGTGCAATTATTTCATATCGATCGGTTAACATGTATTGTATAAATTAAATATCTGTTACTATTAATTCGATGACTTGTATTGTAATAAATCATGTTTCCATTTGAATATGAATCAAAATTAAATTTAAAAAAATACTCGTGTATGTACTATAATGGTATATCAAATACGATTTGTGTATGCACTTAGTTTTGAAAGTCGAATGAGTGAAGTGACGGACGACTAAAGGTTAATGCACTTTAACGTATAAATTTTTGTTTTAAAATGTTTCATAATAAACATGCGAATCGCTTAGCACTAAAGATTGTGGGTTCTAGTTCTGTACCGCAAGAAAATAATTTAAATCATTTTTAAATACAGTTTATAAAACATCATGGATATGCTCTATATTCTAACATAGTTGTAAACATCGTCGCTTATTATATGGTATAAATTTAATTTGAAATATCATATTTCCCGATGATTTATGAATGTAATATAATTTCAAATTAAATATGTGCAGTATAATTCTGAATGCGTAATTTACCTTGTTAGAAAATGAAAATATCATAAATAAAACTATAATTTTCCCGGTATCCATTCGCAGAATTTTTTCATTTAAAATGATAAAACATACGGGGTTTTTCTGTTCATTCATATTATGAAATAAATTTTAATATTCCATAGAATTTTACGTTTTATTACAAATATGTGTTTCAAATGATTCAAAGAAATATTATTATACAATTCTTAATCATCCTTGAGATTACAATTTTTGCCCCATTTTTCTCTCACATTTAAAAATGAATTTATATAAAAACAGTCGGCTGTATCTTACTGCATATAAAAATCATAATTCAATATATTTTTAGCAAATTACTGGAGCGAATACAAATATTTCATTGATTTTTAAAGACATAAAACATGATACTTTATTAAAAATTATATTTTGTCTCACATTATTATGCAAATATCTTTTGATATTAAAGAAAGGCTGTGATTTTAAATTGTGTAAACAGCAAATTTAGTTAGTATTAAAATAAGTTTCGTATGTTTTATAACTTGAAAAACCTTGTCTGTCATCTGAAAATTTACTAATACCGGAATGAAATAACTAATTAAAAATAATACATGCTATGTCGTACAATCTATATATATCTAGTTTTTATTGCATATATACTTAATACGTTTTAGCTACTTACAACTATCGTATAAAAAAAAATCGCATTTTGAAAAGCAAAAAAAACGCCTACCAGAAATTCTTCGACTTGTTGATCAAGTGTAATCTTACACACAAAAAATATTGTTGTCCAATATAAAAATAACTACCTATTTATAACCCGATAGAGGCTTGCAAATTAATTAATATGAACTAGAAATATTTATTATTGATTGCATAAGCTAAAAACACCTTATCGAAAATAATTATATAAATTATTACAGAACTGTTAAAATACATAAAAGTTCCCAAGTAACTGCTTGGGAAGGTCGATTGGTTCTGTTATATATTTTGGTCAACAATAAGTTTCCGGAAAATAATATAATTTATTATTTTATGATCTCCCCCTCGTCAAAGGCACAATTATAATTTTCAGTGGGATACTTAATTGTCACCATTAATTAAATGAGACTTGTATCAAGATTTAATATTGATTATCGATGTCTATCTATACGAGTAACACAACAATTAAAGGCCATCGCAGATAATTTATCTTATGACATTAACTTTTATCAGGTATATTCAAAAAATATTTCTTAATTCAGCATTTAATAGTTAGAGTAAAATAGACACAATTTAAAAAACCACTAATTAAATATAACCTTTTATTGAACTTCAGGCCTAGAATCACCATTGGGATTTTTAAGCCATAATTCATCTTAAACAAACTTTTTTTATAAATATATTGTGTTGTATAATACATAAAAAATAATAAATTTGTAATATATCCTTCTTTGTATTGTGTTGTCAATTCTTTATCACGTGTATTATTCGTGATTTTTAAATTAAACGCATTTCAAGAAGATATTATAAATACAAAGTAACATCAGTATAATAATACCAAACAACCTCCAAAAATGATTCATAAAAAAATAATTTTACAAAAAACTTAGTGGAAAATCAAGTGTTTCATAGAAAAACTTTTTTTTTAAATACCATTTTTTAATATTACCTAATCAAAGATATATTTTTTCTTGTGAATTCTATTCATGACGTAAATATTGATATCTAAATATCACACGCTAGAACAAAAATCGTTTACGAATACATTAATTATATAAAACTTACTAACCATGCACATTGTTTAATCTATTAGTCATTGATGCAAAAACATGTTTACATGAAAACTTCGATACAATTGTTTTTGCAAGGTGCAAAAACTATCACAGAAAAACAAAAAAATTTACAAAATAATACATCGGCAACCATTGATCAGACATTACAGGGTGCAAAAAAATATCGACCATGATCTCAATTGCTAAAATGTTGCGGTATTTTTTCAAATATACGTAAGTACCCAAGTACATGAAGGAAACACATTAAATACTCACTTGCAGTCGATTTTAATTACTTATAATAAACTTTTTGCATGCCAAATAGAAATAAGATACAAGTATTAAGGTTAATGTTCCTTTATTAAGTTGTATGCAATTGATTAGTTTTTTAAAATTATAGCAATTAGGTTTATTAGTATTTAAAGAATATTTAAGAGAATATAATCGTATTGCTGAAAAAATGATTTAAGAATTTGGCTTTTAAACCAACTCCATTTGCTCTCCTAAAAAGTCGTATTCGTAGACGTATACTCATAAGTCCGCCCATCATATTAATGTACTATAGTATTAATATATAATATATTGTATATTTATGATTTAAACACCTTGTTTGTGTTGTTTTCATTGTGCGTAAAGTAATAATTTGTGTTTTTTTAGTTATCAACCAGACTTGACATATTCCTTAAAAAGTATGTTCACATCGTGTTTTTTTAGTGTTTTGTTAAGTCGTTATTCATATGGAATGTCAATATATATGTTCTTGGCATTTAATAAACAAGGATATCCTGTCGACATCTTATTTATTAAATAAAATACGATTTACTTGTTGAACTATCACGTAAAACTTTTTAAATAAATAAACATTCGTTGCACTTTTTAGTCTACTGATCTACTTTAAAACACATTGACATTGGTTCAAAAATCCATTACATTTTTTTTCAATGGATATGAAGTTATCATAAATTGTATGATAAAAAAAAATCAAGTTATAAGTCCTAATTTAATTTTTTATGCAGTTATATAGACTTGTAATATTAAGCTTTTCATTGTACACGAATTTAGTGAAATGAAGCTCATCGAGGCTATTTTATAAAATGCCGGATATCCATTTATTAATGTGACATGTTGTAGAATATACACAACATAATGGTAAATTAGATTATTTGATGGATTATATTATAATCCCTATGAAATTTTAAGTTTTTTTTTCGTAGTAAATCCATGGACTTAGGGAATATATTGTATATTATATGATTACCGTGAACTAATATCATAATTCATGGATAACTTCACTTTTGACAATTGAATGTTGATTATGAATTTGCCACCTACATTACATTTAAATAATACTTAATCTTATCTATTCATTTAAGAAGTTACTTATAAAGCCAATTTCGAGCTATTTTTTAATTTCTACAAACATTGAAAAAAAATGATTTTTTACATTTATACAAATAAAAAACTATTCAGAAGATGCCCGCATTTATGATACAATTTGAAACTTATATGTATATTTGTAGTGTACCTAATAAGGAAACAATGTGGAATAACCGCATGCTTTAGTAACCATGTCCGCTCCCAACTTGGAGCATATGGATCTACACGGTGTGAAGATATCCACTCCGAAA
>JAGVSQ010000853.1:0-33752 GCA_022683975.1 Rhyacophila evoluta
ATGTTCTAATTTACCCAATATGTCATAATAAATAACGATTAAAAGTAATTTTTACGTGTAGTTTTCTCTTGGGCGTTAATGGGTTAATTTAACTATACATGTAGATATAGTTAAATTAAAAAATGAAAGACTGCCTATTACTGTTACGTTACTACGTTATTCAATTTTTGTAAAATAGAACCTCCATATGGCAAGTAGTTATTCAGTCAAAAGTTACTATCATATTATTTTATCAACTAATCAATAGATTATTTTATTTATACACTGATAATTCATTCTAGCAAGCCCTCTGATTATAAATAATTACATTTAAGTATATGTAAATGATCGTTATGAGTGAAATATTATATTAAGATTTATGGATATAAAATTAATTCCCGTTATTATTTATAATTTGTCTATTTTAACATTTAACGCTTCGCTGTGAATTAATTACACTAACTATTTTGGTGTTGAGATGTGAGTTGAAATTTTAATTCATAATCTCATGGTAATTGATTCATGAGACAGGCATTATTATCCCTCCGGTATGTTTACTGTGCGATTAATAAAGCAATACAATAATTTTAAGCGATTAATTTTATACCTTTCTCCCCGTGCGGCCTAAATGTGTACCCTGCGGAGCGACGGCACGCACGGTGACTGCGTAATTAGATGTCTTGTCCCTTAAAACCCGCTATGAATACACAAATGAATACACACGAATATAAAAATGTATTATGTAGGTGCATTCAGACTGTGTAGGTACCGGCGCACACGTGTGTGAGGTGGACACAGCTTGTTCGTTCACGTGTGACGCAATATATTACGTTTTTATTGTTATTGTTTGTTGGGCATGCACTTATGAATTCAAAATGTTTTGCTTGTGACAATACGACGCGCAGATGAAGTCAAATGTCCAATTGTATCATTGTCTGTGGTACTTCGTTACATCAATTGTCAAGATTCCGCTGGTGAGTGATCTTCTATCAACTCACGATTTCAAGATCTTCCTGATTCATCGTAATACATTTCGGTTATTATTTATTCGTGGTAACACTGGTTTCATATAATTGAATGACATAATAAAGTTGGTTTGAAAGGCCCGACTAATTTTCATTGATATTTCTATCTAACAGATGAAAAAAATTATAGTACTGTCTCACTTCCGCACATTACACAATAACGACACAACGAACAATCCATCACGGCTTTTTCTACGTTACCATTCAGGATTGGTTAGAACCTAACCAATACCACTATTTACAGTACATACTGTGTTCGTTTTGAAGATTGCTACAACAAAAAGAAAATATCCTTCCCATTATTGCTATTTTCGATAAATCGAAAAAAGGCTATTCCATTAACGTTTCTAACATAACATTCGCGGTACATAAATAAAATATATTGCAATTTATTCACATACATACTCCTTTGTGTTCTGTATTTACAAAATTTAATAAACAATTTTTACTAAAACACCTGATTCCTGACTCCATACTCCAAACAATTTATGTTTTGGTCACCCAATCTTTTCTTTCTTTCCGGTGCTCTGTCTTGCATTACTATTAGTATTTACTAGTATCAGTCCTAAAAAAATCCACCCTTTTTTCGCTTATGCCAGCTCCAAAGTTTTTCTAGCCATATAAATATAAGATTCTATGTGAAATTATTATATATGTCGGAATCTTCCCAGATTATTATTGTATTTTATATCACAAAGATTTTTTTGTTGTAAGATCATATTCCCAAAAAACCAAGAAAAAGTAATGTAAGTGTTAACGACCGGATTATAGATTAAGCTACTTCCTATGCAGTAATATTCGCAGGCGAATGTTTTTACTGTCCATATTTTGGGTCATTCATGGTGGCCGAAGAAAATACATCCAAAAAGTATCATTTTGATCGATTCACTCACTTCACCTAACATTTTAGAATTTGTGTAGGAAATGTGAATAAAATCACCATACTTATTATCTGTAAAGGCTAGATAAATTTAATAATATATTGCTTTTTAGTCAAAAAAGTTGTTTGTTAATTTGTAATTATGTTTTTTTAACGCTAAACTATTGATTATATAAGTTGGGCGTATTGAATATAACTTTAATTATTATGTGGTTTATATTTTATATTACTGATTGATTTCCATACTAATCGTTTTGGGTCACTACATTGATTTTTGACAAGATTTGGGAGTTATAATTGTACTCCTATACCCGTAAAGATTTCCAAACACAAAAATTGCCCTTTCTAAGTTGTCATGTGCAATTTTCAGTCTAACACTATATTGACACACCCATCACTTATTAATCACAAGTATTTTTATCCTTTTTCCTCGTGATATAAAAATTGATTAAAACAATTACGTTATTTTAAAGGTTTATTGAATAAACCCACAATGCAAATAGTTATAAAACCTTTTTATTGGATGTGTAAAAAATCCAACAGCCGCATCAATTCTCCGTTCACTTTATTTTTTATTCTTTTAATAAAGCGTAGATATAGCGTAGAACTTTTCTCGGTTCAAAATTCTTGCCGCTAAGCGATCGTGGAGGCGTCTACGCTGTCGTAGTCTTTTCGTTATGGCGTATTTCTTCGCCAGGGGCTCTAAACTTACTGTTTCTTTAAACTTAAAATTCTATACGTCTTAGAGAAATCGTTTCAATGTTTTTCATAATTCTGCTAATTAATATAATCATTAAACTGTAATAATATAAAAGTACGACTTTAATATTTATTTGTACAATGTTTATATTTTAATATGCCGGTTCGTTTTCAACTAAAAATTATTAAAACTTTTTAGAATACTGGCCGTTATCTAAGTAGTTCAATAAATAATTGAGAAATGCGGGTACTGTCAAACATTGTTGAAATATAATGTATGAAAACGGCCGCAACATTATTTACGAGCATTATTATTTCGTAAATTATCTTTTGTCATTTTTTTCTTACATTCTTAGGCCGTAGGGAGGATGGCAGAGCGACCGTGACAGAGATTCAAAATAGCTATAAATAGGTGAGTGAGCAAGTTCGGCAGCGCGTCAGTCACAAAAACTCGCTCATTTGCTCACTCACATATTTATAGCTATTTTGCATCTCTGTTTTCGTGCTTTTGTTTTCGTCGCTCTGTCGCCGCGACATCTATCGTGCCAGTGGACTTAGTCAATTGTTTAAATGTTCCAAGTTTTTTCCGCTTTTAGATGAGATTGTTATCAGGAAAAAATAGACAGATGAATTTGAAAATGCATATATTTTTCTGTAATACGTACCCATCCATGACTATTATTACATCAAAGTATAATCATATTTTTGAGACTCGACTTGAATAACCCTGTTGACTAAGCAACTCATAACTGAGTTGGCTGACATCGTGGGCCATAACTTAGTCTGGTAAATGTCTCCCGCAGTTCGATCCTAGCCTTATGCTCGTAGGTTATTTTATGTCAAACTTTCGCCTTGAACAACGAAATATATCTTTTTATAAATGCCATTTTTCCGATTGATTCGAGAACCCAAATCAACCGATAGTAAATTTTCATGACATCGTTCAGACGTATCTAGGGAGCTATGTATATAAATAGTGCGACAGTGCCTGGGGAATAAAGTTATTATAATTAATACCCAATTGCGTAGTTAAAACAATCACAACTTGTTCTGACTTTTAGATTAGTTTGATTTTTGGAATTGAACATAGGAATAATAATTAACTCGATTATTATGACCGCTTAAATTTAAATGGCAGATTACGTCAAGCAAATTTCAGAACTTTATAATTAATAATTAAGTTTCTTCACATACTAATTTTATTTCATCATTATCATATATTTTTTTTTATATATACTATCTTAAATATCAAGTCGACTGAGGAAATCTTCCATATTTGTCGCATTCTAGTCACTCGTTACTCGTTGATAAATGTTCTTTATTATTATATATTGTTATTATATTTTATTTTATATTATGTTCGCTCCGAAAGTGAAGTATATGAATCTCCGGATTGTGAAGACAGATTATTTTTCACGAGAATTGTTTGTCAGACGTTTGCACAACCCGATGGGATTTTTTTTAAATCCGACGGATGTGGGAATTGAACCTACATTTTCCAGATTGCTAGGAGCGCTATCTCCACGCTACCAAGGAAACAATTATAATAGGCTTAATCAATCGAATATCTATAATTACCGTCATCTAAAGTTTACTAATTGAGATGGAAATCAATTTGATGGATATATATTTTTTAATATGTAAACCTGCAGCTGAATTATAGCTGCATTGCTGTAAAACTTAGCTGGATTGTATGTACACTATTTGTATAACAAGCAAATTACTTGCCATCAGGCTTTTCTACGTCTCTAGAATTATGATTCTAGTAGGCTAATTGAGTTTCAGTATAATATATTATTATTCAAAATACCAATAGTTAAATGATGTGAGTAGTGTGGGCGGGTCACACAAAATTCGTATATCCGTTTCTGGTTATTTAAATTCTTTTAAGTTTTTCGCCTCGACTGCGTGTTTATTCTGTTCCCTTTAGAGATGCAGATATCGCGGTATGTAAACATTAATGTGTCATATGTCGCTGAACAATGTAAAATGACCCTCTGGAGCGCTTACGTTTTGTGTCCATCGTTTTATGAGATTTTCATGTAAATTTTATGAACTTTTCTCCAAATAAGGGTAGCTAGCTACACCACATCGTTCTAATATCTCCAACCAATCTAGCTAATATATGCTTAAGTAAATTTACTAGATCAAATCAAATAATTGAAAGTTAACTTAATTTGACAGGGCCGTTGATTTATTGTTTGTCGTCAGCTGCATTCCTTAGAGGCTTAGAAAATACAGTTTCGTTCCTTCAATACTCTCCCCTATTTCGTTTCCTAAACAGCATATGAGGCATACGGTTAGCACTCATACTAAAGACCGAGTTACGTGTAATGTATCCTAGTTGGCTTTATAATTCAGTTTAATCGAGTTATTAAAAAAGTTAAAATACCATTTATATTTCGGTGATAAGATGCTTTGTCGGCGATTAGAAACGTTGATAGTTTGAAAAAAAGTTGATGGAAGAGGACAGATTAAGTTAGTGTAACGCTAGCTAACATTTTTACAAGTATTTTTCCTCCAAATATCACGTCTCGAAATACAAAATCATCCTCAACATTAAAGGAATTCTAGCTTTGATCGCATCTCAAACTTTCTCTCGTCTGTCATCTAAAATTATATTTAACAATTGAACATAGAAAGAAATTTAAAAAAAAAACAGGGGCGTTATGTATTTATCAATAATTCATTTGATATGAAACTTATGTGGAAGCTCGGGCACCACTTTTATGATATGTTGGTTTTATTTAGGATATTTCTTTGATCAATCGAAGAACTTGTATGATGATTGACGCATTGTTGTAAAATGTATGATGTATAAAAATTGTGGCGTGAGTAAAATATGTATGACAGATTTATTCATAATTTACATTAAATTCTTATTCGTACCCGTTACAATGAAAAACTAAGACTGATATTTGACTGATGTATTGCTATTTTCTTAATATTCTTTGTAGTATATCAATTGAAGTGTGAAAATTTATTTCGATTTTTCTTTTTTGTTCCAGTTCCCTGAGTGATCTCATTATGGTGCTCGTTGTTGGATTCAGTGTGTTTTCCGCGTGAATACTGTGATAACAGAATACGTTCTGAGTAAAAGTTAGCTTTATTTTATCTTGAAGTGCGTGAAGCAGAAGCTCAAACCGGAGGGCCCTTGAAAGCGATGGGAGCTGCCGCAAGCAGACTGTAGTAGTTTTGCGGCCCGTTCTTATCAACATCTGGATCCGCTTTTTTCCACACGGCGGAAGGATTCTTATACGTGAGTATTCGCTTTTTCAAGTGAATTTTTTACTAGAAAAATGCCATTATTTTATACCATTTGTTTGATTGTCAGGAAAAATCATTCCATATTATATAATATTTACAGTATGTGAAGCTGTATGTGTATGTTGAAAATGGTGTAAAAGCGTCAAAGCTGTCACATAAATAAATAGAAATTATTTTAAGAATCAATTGTTTCACGTATTAATCAGTTGTAGACGGACGGTTCTAAAACTTTTTAAAATGCTGTGTACTATGACGGCCAAATTTACCGTAGAATGTTTAATATTTTCATCCAGAATTAAACTTAAAATTAAACTGCATGATATTTCTCCTTGGTGGCGTAGTTCATAGCGTGCGCGCCTAGCAAACCGGGGAATACGGGTTCGATTCTCCATCTATCGGATTCAAAAAATCTAAAAATACAGGACTGGATGCCGATCGGGTTGAGCAATTGTCTGACGAAAAATTCTCCTGAAAACTAATCTGTTAAGACGTCTTCACTTTGCGGAGATCCATATACTCCACTTTCGGAGTGGATATCTTCACACCGTGTAGATCTATAAGCTCGGGAGCGAACCTGGTATAAGAAGAAGAAGAAGATATGTTTTTTCATCAAAAATTTCGTTGTTCAATAAAAGATTAATAGCAATATTCCGTAATAATATTGATTGTAACTGTGATTGTACGCATCGTCGTCATTTGATTATTGACTTTATAATAGTATACTTAACGATCTTGTTTTGCATTTATGATGATTTTTATATGATCGATGGGAATGTGATTAAGATCGATAATATTCGCAAGCACTTCAAATACTTATACTATATAGTAAATAATTAGTTTGAATGTAATTGCTATCCATACTTTCCATATGGATGTTAGATTACGCAGTGAGTTACAGTTTTTATCGTATATAATATCGTAACATAGACCTTATATCGCGTTATCTATACTTTTAGGTCTCTTCGGTTGTTTTTTTCCCTCATTGATCGAAGCGAATTTGGGTCACTAAAGACTAGAGTCGACGATTGCTTTTGCTTGCGTCGCGGTCTGGCGGGGATGGGGCTCGTCCCATACTCACTGCACCCCCTAGCACCATTTTGCTCGCACACTAAGTGCTCGGCTGGTCGAATGATTTTGTTAAGCAGGGTGGCTGCTTCACTTCAATAAATAGTCAATTATCTCTCTTAAAAATATTCCTCGCCCTCTAAATCATGGCGAGAAAGGTTATTTTTTTTCAAAGAAAATAAATGCCATTTATTTTTGTGTACTTTTAAAAATCACAGGGGTTTTACCTTATTAAACTTAACCCTTTGAGAAGTATGGCCGCACATTTGCGTCCGTGCGCCTTGTCGGCTTATTATCAAAGCCATTCTTTTATTTTTAAATGAAATATTAATATTTATTTCAATTTAAATACTAGATAGACCCATCAATGATAAGTAGAAGTCATACAAATTATATCATTTGTTTTTAGGCTAGAAAAAAATCGTAAATATTACGAAAAAAAAATTAATGCTAAGGTAGGGAAGATTTATTTCTATCTTGATTGCGTGTGAAAATGAGCCAATTAAGAAAAAAATATTTCCTAGTTTTTTAACATGTGCATAGTTGTCAACATTATGTCTAATACTACAATATTATTTAAATTTTGGTACATTTTATTAATTCTAATTGTATTCCTAATAATATTTCACATATTTAAGAGAAAAAAATAAGTACAATTTCCATACCGTTTATGCAAATTTTAGATTGAAATACATAAATGTTGACAAAACGTCAAAATTAATCATATTTTTCTGTCATACGTCACAAAATTCCTTCCTTTACTATTATGCGTAAGTCTTCTTATAAAGCGTGTTTTTATGCCATTACAAAAATACGCAACATTACCGTATATCGCATATATTGCGACGCTGAAGACCAATTGTGCATAAGTGTGCACACATAAATTTAAAATCATTTTCAATATTATTTGACAGATATTTTGTTTATTTCATGTTCATATAAATTGATTAATATTTAACGAGTGAAGATGCTGTGACTTGAGTTTTAACAATAAAATGTACCAACTTGGAACGCTACCAAAAATCTATCATTAATAGATGGTGATATTTGTTTCTACTGTATAAATAAAAATGTAAGTGTTCGTTTGCTTAAAATCTTAAACCTCCGAAATTTCTTCACCGATTGCTTTGAAATTTTGACTCAACGTTGCATTGGAATAAGGGCGTGTTTTATATACCTAGTATTACATAGATGTCACACCTGTAACAGGTAAAAACATTTTCTTTCCTTTCCATTTTACCAGACTGAGCCACAGCAACGCGTGGCCGGGTACAGCTGGTTTATAAGAAATCGCATAAGTTAATTGTAAGTTTCATATATCTCAAAGTAATAATAAACAATTAAAAAATGTATTAAGCGTTCTGCGTAATTGTATTATTATGTACACACGATCTTAACGTATTAATCCAATGTTTTATATCTTATATGTGTCTTATTTTGATTGTTTTGTATATATAGTTTAATGTCTTCATAATTGAATATTCATTGACGATTTTACTAAACTTTGAATTCGAATTAAATGAAAAGATGTGTTCCATGGAAATTCAAAACCTTAGACTTTATATTCGTAGTTTGTTTAGTGGTTATCATGCTGCTAGTGGTTGTTGATTAAAAATAAAAAAAAATGATGCAATTTTTAAGTCACCTCTCATTAACGCTCGTGTAATGAGATTTTTTTTATTTAATTTGCATCCTTAAGGGAGACACGCCTCGTTTGACGTTTTTAATCTTATCCTGCCTTTATCCTGCGATGGGCCTTTGGAGTCCGGAGTGGTGCGCGTCTCTCGGATTTTATTTCATACTCATCGCCAGGTATGAGTCTCTAGCACCCTTTAACGCCTTCGCACTGTACTTCCTGTTGACTTGTACTCGTTTTCCATCTGCTTTTAATTTCAGTGCGGAAATTACTTTATATACATACTGAAACCGGTTGTCTAGTCACGCTAACGTCGAATATGGTTAAAATAAAATAAAAAAAATTACGAAGCAGAATTTGAACGTCTCATTTTAAATGTATTAAACATACTTTTAATTACATTTTAAATATGTTACGATATGATTTTAAGTTTCATAAAAGTAAAATATGTAGATTGTTTTTTAAGTCATGTATACTTTCTTTCACTCATGCTATCTCATATACATTTTTTTTGAATGGTAACAGCCCACCAATTATAAAATGGCTACTATATATACTATAAAAATAAATATGTACTACTTACAATGCATTGTTGAATCATGGAATTTGTAATTCTGTTGATCTATTTATAGTTATACTCTTAACAATGGTGAAATTTACCAACGACAAACATTAAAATACTCACTATTACATATATATTCATTTGATCATTAGTAGTAGTCGTTATCACCCATGTTCCTCGTTGTGTAACTCTAAAATAAAGTTTATAAAATGGCTACATTAATTTAACGCTCTGTCCTTTAAATAATTATGCGTAGCTTCGCTTACGAAAATAGTGGAAAAAAAAAAACTGTAATTTGTAATACGTAAAAGGAGCATGAGTGCTATCGCAAAATACCTATATGTTACATGCTACTACCCGCCCAGAAGGCAAGTCTCCGGAGGCCAAATGATTTGTCCGGGAGCGCACGGGTTGAACATCCTCTAATGATGAGATACGGCCCTCATTTTGAGAGCTTTGACATTTATTTTCATTTTTAACGTAGATTAGAGCTCGCTGTTTTGTACTTACTTCATACCGGATGGATCATCAATGTAGTAATCAAAATGGATACAGCTTCACAAAGTATCGCCCTTTGGCTCGTTAGTCTACCTAATGTTTGTTTCTTTTGAATTATTTTAGTCGTTTATTTGGCGGTTGATATTTGCGCCACGGCATTTTCACTGAAATGCGTTTGTATCTATCACGAGTAAGATGGACTTTTGATATGATATTATTGCAGTCGATGGAGATATCACTACGAAGAACGATGATAGTCGGGTCGCTTTTTATGTTGTCCCATATGTTTTCATTTAAGTTTCATCATACTTGTTCCTTTAGTAAAGTTATTGCTGCTCTCAATCAGATTTGTTACTTGTCAATCGTATAAATCCACGTTACATATTGTATCGATAGCGATGTAGGTTTGTTGATAGTTTCCCATGTTTGTTACAGTTAAATAATTTTAAAAACTCCATATTAATTTCGATTGCTATACTATTTACAAGAATGGTAACTATAAACATCCTGCGTTTCTATTTGAAGCAAGTATATCTAATTTTAGAGATAGAAATCGAATGATTTTCTGAAATATTTTACGATATTAAAAAATTCTTCCATATTCTACGAATGTATTGATAATATATGGGTATTCTTGTTTATTCTATCGTAATTATTGATGTAATTGATATTTTTTATACTTTTATTTAACGATATAAACGTTACTATTATCGTCACCATAAACATGTAAATTCATTTCAACACTTTAGAAAAACTAACGTAAAATTTTCTGACTGTTTATTCTTGTTATATAAAACGAGCCTTGCCTATTTTTTCAGTGATTTTTTAAAAAGGTATTGTGTTTTTAATCGCTCTTAACAATGTGCTATTTTAATGTATTATGAAAAAATATATAAAAGATTTGAACGGCTATATTTTGTTGATAGGAAAATATTTTTAATGTTTTCATGATGCCTGTGCTAAAAGCTTAACAATAAACATCCATTTTATTTACAGCGTACTACGCGACAGCTTTTCGAATGCACCGATCCTTGACACAGGCTTTTATATATATTTTTAACAGCAACACGTGACACATTTTTAGGACGACTTTTGCATCATAAATATTTTAAAATATGTGACGTCGACTTTTCAGTTTTCACGGGATGTCAGGCCGTACAATTTACAGCACTGGAAATAGATACACGAGTGGTTATATTTTTGAATCAGTTGCAGAGATTCGCTCTCTGTGATTAATTTGCTCAGCGATGCAATTTTAGCGTGTAGTCCAATTTTTGTGCTGTACTTTCAAACGATATTAAGCTCATCCTTTTGAATTATTCTAAAGAACTCTTAATTACCAAATTGCATTACATTTATAATCAGAAAAAGCTTAGCAAGCATCATACTAGAATATCTAGGGAGCTTTTTTACTTATTCGTAATTCGTAATAATTTACAATAAACTTTTCCCGTTTGTACCAGAAAAATATAAAATATGTTTTTTCCTGGGTATGTTTAATGAATGGCTCCTGAATAGCTCAATGCAATGAACATTATGATACTGTGCAAGAAGTTATTGTAATATATATCGCAAGGATAATGTTCTTTATTGTAATGAAATATGTGATATTTATTCTGTGACAGACTATCACTAGTTTGAACTAAATCGCTATTTTGGGCTTGAGGCATCTAGAGAAAACGATGGAATTTCATGCATATATTGACATAGGATGCATGGAAATTACTGTGTTATCTCTTACATTCCTGTCCAGTGCGTCATTATCGACGTTGGGTGTTGACAATGCATGATCTGATTAGACTTAGATGTCTCAAAGACATAATTTGTTCTACATTTTAGAGATTAGATTAGAGATTTGCCTTAGAGATTTCTGAAAATCCTATAAACGTCAATTCTATTTGAAGCTGAAATTTTTTCAAACGTTAAAATGTAAACTGTTAAATCGCTGAATGCGATGTTTTTAAAACTCATTATTTATAGTTTTACTATATAGTAAATATAATCTTGTGAAGTCGCAAATAGCACTTTCTCATTCGATTATAGAATTCTATTGTAACATATTTGACGTTAGAGTTTCTAATTACCACAGAATAAAAAAAAACAAATTGTAAGAGAAAAAAACATTTTAAATCATGAATTGTGGGAGTGACGTTTTGAGGATTGAGGATGCACGCTGTGAATATAAATTGTTTAACACGATTATGAAAACGGTAGGGCAAAACGTGCAGAAAATCCTTTTCAATTAAAAAAAATAAATACCGTCAAGTCAGCATTTCGAATTATGCCAAGCAATTGTGTTCTGACCTACATTTTATATTGATATGGTAGACTGAAGTATTCTATTGACGAATATTAACAAAGTAGAAATTAGTTTTAATTCTATTTTTATAACGAAGATTTTTCGATTTTGTAGTTGCCGCGGATTTTCTAAATGCCCTTCGAGGTGTATGAAGCTTTCTTAAATGCATTATATATAGTGCACTATATGCTGTTTAAAGTTTAAAAAAAAAATCTTCGATAAATAGAAATTCTAACAAGCTTGGAGGTGAGACAATTTTCTTGCGATTTTGTGAACACCTCTGGCTGACTAAAGTGGCCGAGTCCTATGAAATCTAGTGCCTTTATTTTTACCAATTATTATTCCGCTTGTAACAATAAGGGAACATTCTTTTTTTTTTAATTACTCAACTGCTTCGTATTCGTAAAAGTTCGGCACGTATATAGTGCACGACTTTTATTCCGTACGTAATATCGAGTCGGTCATCTATAGTTTAAACACTCGATAAAATCGATGAAACGAAGCTCGTCATATCTCCGACCTTTACTGAGAAGGCTTTGCGTCTAGTGCTATCGATGTTTTGTGTAAGTGTGGCTGTGTGGTACTGCTCGCTTATCCGCTGGCTGTTGTTTCCGGCCGAATGCGCTTGACTGACGCTACGCTAGGCGCTACGAGCCTCTACGAACCTCTACGCGACCCTTGTGATAGTTACGCCGGGGATAGGGTGGCGTAGCCGAAACGATATCTGGCAATTTGTATTCGACTCGCGATTAACAAAATATTTCTTTCTGCGTCTTGTCTATGCTTTGTGCATTTAGAGAGTGATGTGTACATATTTTTACGAATAAAATTTTCAAATTATATTTTCAGTCATATTTATAATACAAATAAAACATTTTGACTAAATATATCTAAAAACTAATTATTTCGGCTTCATTCTGGATCTGAGTCTATAAGTATGTTTTTTTTGTGTTCGAATATTTGTTGTGTTTTTTATATACATAAGTTTATTCAACTTACTTAATAATTCTTCCAAAAAATACTAATTAAAAACAAAAACTGAAAGCAAAACTTACAATAAATCAGCGAATCGTGTGAGTATTTGTGTTTCGTATGTTTAACTTTTTTAGTTGACTAATTATATCGACCACAATGATCTTTCCAATTGTACACTTCATTCAGTAGTTGTATTAATATTTAAGTTTAATTGAAAAAGTTTTAAAACTTTTCTGAAGGTGAACTTTTGTAATTGTTTTGCAGTCTAAAAAACATCGTCGGTAACACACCCTTAATTCGTCGCATACATTATATATATCGTCATAAATTACAGGGGATGTATTCTTGTACAAGTATAATACTTAGTTTACTGCTCGCGTTTACAGCAGATTTTCCATACCTTTTAAAAATTAAATTTTTTATCTATGTATGTAAATAGCTAAGGTCTGAGATATTATTATTTTTTTCTCTTAATAGTGATGAAAAGAAAATATTGTTTACTTATTTTTTTTATTATATATATACGCCACTTTTAATGGTCGTGATGCAAGAACAAATAGTTTGAACGAAAATTGAACAATTGCGTAAACATTTTCGAAAACATTTTTCTTCCATAAACAACCGGCAAAGTGAAAAATACTGAGCTTGTTAATATGAATAATTTTGTAAACCTTTGTTCAAGTAAAAATCTTTTTCTTAATCATCTGTGCCTTGAAGATATTTTTTATTCATAATAACAATTTTCTAATGCTTAGCGAAATACGAAGTCCAATTTCTTCATTCATTTATTTTTTTTGTTGCATAGTAATACTTGCCAAAATTAATATTAATAAAATGGTGACAATGACCATTTTTTTGTAATTCTTTTGGAACAAAAATTCTAATTTTGGAACAAAAAAGTTCACATCGTTAGTTAGTCTAGTTTAATGTTGTTGTCGTGTATATGGAGTCATCAGACAGAAACTACAGTGATTATGCAGCATGCGATCTAACAAAGTTAGATTTTCACATTGTGCTTTATGACGGTGTTTTAATATACCGGTATAAAATATATAAGGTAATGTATTCTATTAATGATACAAAAACATAAATAATATTATCTCAAAAAATAAATCTACCCATATCCCTTATTAATACTGCATCAAATTGAGTATATTCTTAATATTGTGTTTTCTATGGTTTGAATGCTAAGGATTATTTAATGTGTTATTTCATAAACCAGTAGTCAGTAAAGTTGATTTAATTGTTCTTACGATAAAATGAATTAAAATAAAAATGACAAATTTAAAAACAGATGTGGTGTAATTGATATAAAAACGACACATTGAATTAATACTATTAACTAATGCTGTTTAATTAAACTTGATTTCAAGCTCAAAGATACAGAAAAACTTAAATGTAAATTGTTAGCCTTTAGCCTTATCGTCTTAAGGCTGTGTTTACACTAACAATGTGCATACACATATTATCCACTGACACACCTTAATATAAATATCATACACTATTAAAGTATATAAAACATGAATTTTAATAAATCAAGGTTATAATCAATTGAGATACTAAATAGTAATTCTGCAAGAATCTTGTATAGTTTGTAAAACTTTTACGAAGAAACTTGTAGCAGTAGAATAATTATAATATTATAGTTGTGTTTTACAATCGAAGAAGTTAATAATATAATACTTTTTTAGTTAATTAATTAGTAATGCATCCCATGATTGTTCCAAAATATAATATATCATTGTTAACTGATATAATCTTATATATTATTATTAAACAGCATTAGTAGACAATGTACTTGTATAATGAAGATCCTTTATTAAAACGAAACCTTTAGTAAACCAATGAGGGAAGTAGTCTCTTGTCGTTTTAGGAAGCGCGCTTTTAAGCAGGCTAAAATAAACAGTGCCCTGTAAACTTTCTAAATAAAAACTTTTACTATATTGCTCCGTGGAGCTTTTGAAGTTTCAGAAAATAGCACTCTTGAAATTACACAGTTCATTACCCATCTAAGATTTTTCGATACCAACTTAAGAAATTTTCTAATTAACATATTTATATATATAATACGACACGATAGAAACTTTTTCATCTCGTAGGTGTTATGGCGACTATAGTTGCTGTAATATTTCTTGATGGCTCAATTTGTTCACATGACATAACAGATAAATACGGGGAAAAACTCGTTTAATTAAACATCAATAATAGATCACTAATCTCTTTCCAGCGTAAACATAGCATATTGAAAAGTATGAAATATTTATATGTTTTTCCAAGGAATTGTTTCTTACAAGTAAATCGCCTTAAATGCATTCTAAAAATATTTTAATTAATAATGTATATTTTTAGCCCGTTGTCCATGAGTCTTAATCGTATCGCGATGTTAATTGACCCACTGTGCAAGAAAAATGCGCTTAAAAACATGCTATATTGTGAAATCTCGAACGATTTTATTGGTCCATTTTCATTTAGGATTACTTTGGTATACTAGAACCCATCGAAATTGTGATTTCACATCTGATGATACGAACATTTACAAATTCAATAAGTTATTTTTATGCCATATATCATAATTATTTGTACGAGAAAAACCTTAATTTGTTAGTATATGCTTGAATACTAAAATTTTCATTATTTGTTCTTCATCGCGTACATTAAGGGTAGGTTATGAGGGATGTAAATCAATTTTATCTACTGGAAACCTAGGGATACGGGCTATTAAATACGGCTACGATTAGGCTGCGTAGACTCGGTATTAATATATGTTAATTATTGATTTCAACATTACGTTATTGTAATTATATTTGCAATTATAATAAATTGTACACTTGTGTTATAATCGAAAAGCTAATATATGTTATAAAATAAACTTAATTCACTTATCAGAACTCTATTATCTATAAATGCTTATAAAATCTGTGTGTCGCTCTATTATTTATTATCACTGTCGTATAAATTATCTAAATGAAGACTTATACTCTGCCATGATTTCAATGAAACCCAAAATATAATGTAGAGCATTTGTAACTACGGTCTTATGTACATGGTTGAAGGTTTCACAACTGAAGTAGGTTTCGTAAAAACTGGCTTGGCTGTCGAATTAAAAGTGTGTATAATTATTCAACTGTTTGCTCATTTTTTATGGAAAATTTCAATAATTGCTCTGCTCGAAAATAGTGTCGATAATTTGTGTATGGTATAATATTGTACCAAAATAGTTTCTACGTGGCACTATTTTGTTTCGTTTGAAAAGAAAACTTCAGTCACGTTTTAATTTAAAAATCCCTTTTATATTTTTAACCCGCATCAAGTGAACACAATGACTTTGTTTTTGGAACGTGTATCTGAGCATAATTCCGTAACGTACCGCGATACACGGGCCTCGGTTTGCAGCACAAAAAAAGCTCAAACAAAAAGGCATTGTGTAAGGAAAACACTGCAGCATAAAAATACGGCGAATTTTCTTTTTCACCTCCAGTGCTTCCGTTTTGCGTTTCTTTTATTTTCCCGCCCGCCCGGGAAATGTCACGACTTTTCATTAATAACCATCAAGGGCAAAACTTTCCGCGGTCGGAATCATCTTTGAAAGTCAATTTACACTTCGCGTTTTCAGCTCTCTCAGATACTGGATTCGTGTTCGTTTATTGTCATCGTTGTTTTTAATCTCGTCGCTTTATTGCTTGAAAAGGTTTTGTAATATTAGTTTACTCCGAGACAAATATTTTAAAATATAATTATACGTCGCCAATTAACGGGGCAACTAAAATGTGCGATAATTCACTGCGTACCTCTAACTACATCGTTTTTGTTACGCCAATGGCTACATTAACGTGCTACTCGACGTGTTTTGTGAAATATTAAAACTCCATTCAGCATTATTAATATTTTTTTGTGTAGTGCCTTTGTTGACATTAAACGAGAATTTGAAATTGAAAATTTACTTTTTTATGTATTCGTCGTTTACTTCGTGATTAATTTTATGATCTTTTTAATTTGAATTGTGTTTACCGCAAATGAGTTTTTAGTATTTTTAGAAGGTAGAATATTTTTCCCACTTTGATTTGTAATGAAAAAGTCAACATATAGACAACATTTAAAATAATATAATATTTGTATTTATTATATTCTGGAATTATTTGTTTCACTAGTCATCATGTTTCAAGTCCGATCCAAAAAGATCGCTAATAACTTAAATATAAGTTGCCTTCTATACATTTTAATCTTGCTTCACGAAAGATGTTTATTCGTATTTTTATTTAACAGTAAATTTATCTCTTATCCGAACCCGCATGAGTCACTTAGAAAAACGATCTGTCACGCTTATAAAAATGCACGATCACCAATTCTGTGCACTTGCAGTGAAGGGCGAACGGCCAAGTCCCTTCTTAATACTATACGAATTAGGTAGTTGACCTCCAGAGACATTATAGCTTTTCGTCGTAGAATTGTAGACATCTTTGCCATTCGTGCATTTTGCGTCGTAGACATTTGAATATTTACACATTATTGCTGCGAACTTTTTCGAGTGAGCTTTCACTTCATCGACATAAAACATAAAAAATTGTAAATTAAAATTCAAATATTCATTTTCAGCTTAATTATGAATATGCTAAGATCCAAAACATGCACGGAATAATGACTAGAAGGAAATATAAATATTTGGTGCTGATTAATAGTGTTCGATATAAGCACACGTCGAAATGAAATACCTTTACAATACTAAATTACTGTAACTTCTTCAATAGTTCTCATCAATCAGTGATTAAGAAAGTGAAATAAAAACTGAAAACAGATTAGATATATTCCACAATATTTGTTTTCAACTGAGGATGTAATTATATTCAGAAATACCTTGTATAAACTATAAAATGTTTTATTAATTCTGTCAATTACGACTTGGGTTTATAAACCCATTCGTTTCCGTGAGTGCTATTACGAATTTGTTAAAAATCTTATGCTAATAAGCTATAAAATGAAACTTTCTCAATTCGTTTTTATATGTACAACGAAACGGCCTACTTTGAATAAATCTTAATAACCTCGTTCCATAAAGTTTCCTATTTAAATCTCCATAAAGTATTGCCCTCTTTCACATTAAGGCCCCAGCTACAGATATAAATAATTAGGCTGTTGCAAAAACACTCCTCGCTCATGGCAACACTTGCCGGTACTCGGTTCTCTCTCTCCTAGTTAAGCCACACACGAAAAAATGGCGATAGTGGCCTGGTGCTACATTGATTCACTGTTTTTCGTTGTTTGTGTGTCGTCGCAGATTTTGTTTATTTGCCACCAAAGAATATCAAGCGTAGAAACCTTTAACCCTCAGGCTTCACAGTTTTTTTTCGAGAATTATATGCTGTAAATGTCGAATTATAATAGTATCTAAATTTAGCTTTCATGTTTGAAAAAAAGGAGGGCCCGTTTGATTTGCCTCCAGGAAAAAAGACTTCTTATTAAATTAATATTAGAAAATAAATAAAACGCTAATTTTAATTTTTTCATTTTCACTTCAAGTTTGTATCCATTTAATATTTTTATTTTGGCTTAAATCATTAAATAAACGTTTTGGGCTCTCCTGTAAAATTTATTATATGTAGCCTACGTCCTTGCCTTTCAACGGTCAATATTTTTCATTGAAATATCAGGATTGGTGAAATGAATTAACCGCTATGATTATAGTTGGAATCGACATATTCAGATTTACTATGTTTTTCGATTCAAATCAGTTGGCTTGATTTCAGATAGTCTTTTTCAATTGCAATTAATATTTTATTACAGAATATCGAATCGTCAAATTTATCGTATTAAACAAGCCAAGCAAACGGAGCATAAGAAAGCTACGATACAAGCAGAAAACGCTTTGTTTTTCACCTCTGCATCCAAATACAAATGTTGTGGATATAAATATCATTTATTCAGATGACGACTGTTGAAATAAATCGTACGATTGTTTGAATGAAGTGCGTTTAACTGACAGAATGTAGTTGATATATCACAGTAGTGCATATACGTTATTTCGCTTGCTTTTAAAATCGGTTAATATTGTCATGCTAGTATTGATTTTATATCTTAAACGTCTTGATGGTTCGACATACTAAATTGGTTAAAATCTGTTCGTTTATGACTAAATACTCAGCACGGTGGTACACTGTTCCTGCAAGTATGCAAATACTTCTGGGAGAACTCACTGTTACATTTGTACGACGTCGTTGTGTTTTTATTGTTCGCAGGCCAGATACCTTCAAATTTTTACGTTTATAATAACTTAAAACTCTTTATTATTGAACTCTATTTTAACTTTTTGAGATTCGTTAAAAACGCAATTTTTCAAAGTGCTTTTCCCGATTTCAAAAAATTATATTTTTTGTAATTAAAATTTTATTTCCCATTTAATTTTTATGTCTTTAGTTGCTTCGTACTCCCGCCAATTTAACTAATTATACTTAATTAATAAACGTACTAAAAATATTTCGATTTATTATTTACGTACTCTGTACCATTAATGTGTTAGTTATAAACTTACACAGTATCTGTGGCCTAATGCTAGAAGTGACCACTTTGACTGGCATCAGAAAGTACTCAAAATGTTCATTCTTTTAATATAATACTAAAAAATAATGTGGAATTATCCGCTCTAAAATCCTCAATATATATTATTATACAATATATCCAGGCAATTCATGATTTATATTATTGATAAGAAACAATCATATAATACAAACAATTAACATAATTATTTCATATCCTCTCTAGTATAAGGCCCAAGAAATTGTAGTCCTATAGTTTCAAATGATAGTTATATGAGATCACCATGTCTAATCGACGTTTTGCTCCATAACGGTTTACTTTGCGTAAATGAATTGTTGTACATACGCATTTTTTCCGATTTTACGTTGTCTTCCAAATTATTCTAACCTAAAATAAATAAAAATAAATGACATCGATTAAAGGGAACGGACATGTTTACTTCTCTCGGTTTTTGCGACGTTAATTACAGTAAATAAGACAAGCAAAAACGATCACATTAAGTTTTTACTTGCGGTGATTTTGATTTTTGTTCTACGTGTCTGTCGTTTGTTACAGAACTGCTGTTTATTTTGTCAACCCCATTAATTATAAGCTATTCAATTAATATTAGTACTCGTATTATTGTGTTGCCAGATGATGAAATTCAGGCGTATATTTAACCCGTACAATATTTGTTTTTTTGTTTAGAAAGTTTTACATATTCAAAGTCAAATTCCGATTGAAGTTGTATATTTCGGTTCGTTCATATTTTTATCTTTTCTTTAGTATTGTTGTGCATTTTAGAATATTTTTAAGAATCTACTGAAAATCTTAACAAAACAACTATTAAAGAAAGCGAACACAACAATCTAATTTAAATATGCTCTAAATAGTGGTCATTATTGGTACGGTGTGCTTAATTAAAAACCTTTGCGTATATATAAGAGTGGAACCATATAAAAAAAAAATCATTACTTTTACGGGTTTTTTTTTCATTTAAGATAAATTTATTGCATATGCGTAGTTCAAATTATGTAGCTTATTTAATATTTCTCAATTATTAGACGTTACACATTTTGTAATTTTGGATGATGCATAATGCTTGCGTGATCCGTAATATAAAGTACGACCAAGAAAGTTACCAAATGATAAATGGCGTATGGTAGTCAGCTAGGGTCATTTGACGTTCATTTTCTGTACCAGCAACCGATTGTCGTAGAACCTCTGTCACCGGTCGTCGCCAGCGTTGTAAAAAGCGTCGCCAACGAGCGTCGTTTTGGGGCGCGTTTAAAAAAATATTTGTTTTATCGCCATGCAGAGATCGTGACAATTATTAAATGAGCAATTGGACCTCGCTCCTTCGCACACGTTCTCTTTGGACGACGTTCACGATTTTTGTGTTTCACGTGTTTTTTTTATTGTTTGCACGTTTACACTCCGGTCTAAAATTTACGGTACATTAATTAAACGCTTTGAAACCAGTTGCTGGGCACACATATATTCTGGCGGAAACTGCGTCCCCTTTGTCTTCTTACTCGGTTTTAAAGTTCGTAATTATCAGCAAATATAATATTTAAAAAAAAACCATATATTTTCGTTACTATGTTTGTTTTAAATTTTGAATGACAAAAATAACGTTACATTTACGACGTTAGTTTCGCCTTCGAAATCTTCTAAATGTATATAGGACCTATCCTGATAGTATACTTTTTACCATGATAACTTTACTATAGGCCCGTCCTTTACTTTTTTTGTTCACACATAATGCAATTAATAAATCGTTATTTATTTAGCATGTCCGCTCCGAAAGTGGAGTATGTATATGAGTATCCGCAATGTGAAGACATGATTGTGTTGACAGATTATTTTCCAACATAATTGGTTATCAGTCAATTGTTCAATCCAATATGCATCCAGTTCCGCATCTTTGGATTTTTTAAATCCCGATAAATGTGCGAATCGATCCCGCACTCCACGGATTGCAAGGCACGCACACTTACCTCTACAATACCAGGGAGGTATCGTGAATTATGTGATATGATATAAAATAAGATTTTAGCTATTTGGAGTTATTTTATTTCAATAGCAAACAAAAAATTATTAATTCCTTTTAGCTTATGTTATAGTATTGTCTATTCATTATCTGTATAAGAACTGTGTAGTACCAAATGTGTACATGAATAAACTCTAAACTAATACAGTATAACATTAAAGTTCTTCTCTCAGAATTATGTCTTCAATATTATAATTTAGAGTATTAGATAGATAAACAGATATGGCATAGTAAACGCATTCGAGTATAAGTTTATTGTACTGATAACTACGAACGTGTGCAGTATAATTTTCAAATTACAATACCGTCGATTGCACTGTGGAAACTTTGTATTGGGAAGATTTATTTAGTATCCATTACTTGTGCTATTATTGAGTCTCCAGAGGGAGGCATTTACCGTTTTTGTTGGATGGTTTTTGTCTTCGTGTTCTGTTAATGACTTGCTTCATTAATCACGTGCAGTAGACTAAGTATTGCTTTTGCTTGACCTATTCTACGGGGAATACATAAAACATGTGAATATTTAGCGCATTGTTACCCACAATCGTAAGTGAGTTATATGGAGTTCAAATAACTTAAGTTATCGTATTATAAATGATTGAAAATATTGATTTAAAAATATGTGTGTCTAATTCAGCATCGTTATATTGAATATGTAAGAACTATGTGTAGGGAACTACTGTGAGATCTATTCTAATAAATACCATAAAATATCACGTTGAAATAAATTTTAAATGAAATAAAATCATTTTATAGGAAAGCTTTCAATGTATATAATAATTTTATACACAAAAGTGGCTGTAAATTAATAACGCCATGCAGATTTTCGTAGCTTTATTCAAATATTATCTGGACGTATATAATTAAAGTATATTGCGTATCATTGGCTTATGTGAAGACAGAAGCTTCTAACAGTGTTGGGTCCAAGGCATATGCTGGGTGATATTTCGTCGGAGAGTTGTGATATTGTAAAGATGGCTTGGTCAACAACTGCATATGTAGCAGGCATAGATAAAGTAAATAGAAAATTCCGTTTTGATATATTTTCTTTACAATTTTCAGATAATCAACGACGAAGAATCTAGTACATTAGGATGAAGATGTACTTTAAGGCGTTTCGTTTTATTTTTAATGCTTCCACTTTAATTTCTACCACTTTTACAAAAACGGTAATGGAAATAAGTTTTAAGTGTCATATGGGAATACGACTGTTAATCACAGTATTATAATATTTTATATTGTACTGATATTCGTTTTTGCTTCGCAAATAAATAACGCTAAATCTAATTACCAATTCTAATCGATATCATCTCTTATGTACGTGAAAATTAATGAGTTTTTCGTTTAATTATTCAATACAAGAACAATACTTGGGCAGAGTTATTTGAGAATGAAGGGTGTGAATACGGATTGACAGTTGACGCGTACGAACTCGCTTGCATATTCATTCAGGTATCGCCTTTCGTTTACGCCAATATGGCCTCACCACACACGCAGACATGAATTACAAACACAAACGACAATTTATCATATCTTTATCACGTGTTTTGGTTCCTTAATTTATATCGTAAAACATTTTTGTAATTTTTTTCTCAGATAGCAATTATATGATACATCCGTGGGTTTACTCCTTGTAGTGTGAGTTAAATAATAAATAAAAATATTTTTCATAGTTTTTCCTACCGTATTTTCAGTAGAGCTCTATATCTCTGTAGCTGACGAATTATTTGAATCTCAATAAAAATAAACGTTTGTTCACCAAAGATCTTGTTTGTTGTTCTACATAATAATTACCCCACCTAACCTAACCATACCCATTTGATTTATACGTATGAGCAGTTATACCAAATGGATGCCGCAATCCGCCGATCAAAAAAACGATATTCCGATATTTAGGAAAATTTTGTGTGTCAGGGTTTTCAGCTTTTTAAAAATCGTAATTCAATTAAATAACAACGAATTCAATTATTTAGGAAATGATTTAATTTCTAGACACACCGTTTCTGAACATTAAATTCGAAAGCTTTGCTGTATGAAAGCAATAAAATAGAAAGTTGAAATTTTGTTTACATGGTAAGTAAAGCTCATTATTTAACGATAAATTTTTCGTTGTCGAAGTAGCTGGCTGTACGTAGCTTTGGTCGCAACTGCTCTGGAAGGCTGAGCTGGGCGAAAGTTTTTCTTCGCAATATTAGCCCCTGTAGTGGATTTTTTGTTCCGGAAGCCGGATGACTAAGGCTGTATCGTAAAGCTCTTTATGTGCTTCCCAATCAGACGCACGTGTTTTATAACGTTTTGTATTATGTGCGTAGCTTTTGTGTATTCAAGATGGTGCAAACAATATTTTTTTATTAAATCATATTATATTTTAAGAATACAAAAATATTAGTAGCAACAATTTCTAAAAATAAAATAACGTTTCTTTATTTCTTTTTTAGTCTTCTTTATTATTTATTTCGTATCCATACAAATCACAACACCACTAAATTGAGCTTAGATATTCTTTTATAAAAAATCAACGTATCTAA
This sequence comes from Rhyacophila evoluta, assembly GCA_022683975.1. Lineage (NCBI taxonomy): Eukaryota > Metazoa > Arthropoda > Insecta > Trichoptera > Rhyacophilidae > Rhyacophila > Rhyacophila evoluta. The sequence continues at coordinate 23,974 of JAGVSQ010000853.1, forward strand.
ATTAATTAAATGTCTGTGAATTATCAACGTAACATCTTTTATATGTATATTCTGTCGTTATTTTCTCGGTTTACAGCCATATATTATTTGAAGCAGTCAACGTCTTGTAAAAATATAACGTTAATATTATCATTTTAGTTATATCTGGCATGAAGTTACGTCCATTTGATAAAACACTTTTCACGAGGACTGGTCAGCCAATCGCTCTACTTATTGACCAATCAGCTCTGCAGTCTGAGGGTAAAAATAGACCACCAGGGGCAATAGGTTTATCATCTAGGAAATATGGGAAGGCTCTCATTGTTTTCTTTTACCTCTTTTAAATTCTCTCTTCACATTACATATATTTATGTATACATTTTATTACTCTTTATCTATAATATAATTGATGCCGTTCTTATATTTTTTGTTTACAACAAATTAACTATCATTATATGTTGTAAATGGGTTAAAGTTAATAATTTTTAATGTTTGCAACGGGGAAATAAAATTAATATATAAATCATGCGTTTGGAAGAGTTACTGCATACGACCTGGAGTTTTTTGAGAAAAGGGGCATTTTTTGAGGCGTTGTATGGTGTGGCCCATTTGCCCCACCTTAGAAACTTACGCATAACGAGTGACATGTTTTTTTAATGTTGAACAAACTCAACAAAACTTTCGCACATTGAATAATCCGCGTCTTAAAGTATCGCGAGACAGTTAAAGTTTTCCACTCCATGTGTCTTAGTAATCAGAAACGTTCCCCGTGATATCCAAAGAGGCTGCGTTGTATGTTATAATGTTTGTAAAGTTGGTTACAAATATGTTAATCCGCACGACTTACCATATATGAGTTTGCATGCCATCCAAGATAGATCCTCTGCATAATAGTGCCGCGCACTTAAACCTCTGACTGCAAACAGACGACTAGATACGTATCCCATACTGAGGATGAACTAGCTACTACGCGATATTATTATGTATGGAAAAGTTTTACATAACCGACTATGAAAGATTAGCGAATACGAACGAACTGCTGCCGTATAATGGTAATGGAAATTGCTGAATTTATTTTCTTCGCTAGATTAATATACAGGGCTATTGTGTTGTATGCTTTTAGTGATTTTTTTTATATATCTATGCCTTTATACTCGCATATAGTTGTATATTTTATTCAATTTTACGACAGTGATTTACTTCTTCAGTGTTTTTTTTGCACTATGGTAATAGCGACCAGCAATACATTTTTTAAAAAAGTAATAATAATTTCTGGTAAGATTTTTAATAGCGATGGTGTTTTGTTACCTTATTTTTAACTCTTAGTAGTTTCACGGCCGTACCGTTATTACATATTTCAAGGAATTCACTTTAGTCACATGCTGTATATATTAAATACCACGTTCGCCTGGAAAGTGGAGGATATGGATTTCAACATTGTGAAGATGACTCCTCCAGAAATGGAGTACGTACAATGGATCTCCGCATTGCTTAGACTTCTGTTCGCAGACTTTTTTTTATTAATTGTGACTGCCAGTCAATTGCTCAATTCATTGGGTATCCAGTCCTGAAAATTTGGCTTCTAAAGTTAGACTCGATGATAGTATAGATACTGGTTTAATTAAGCTTTGAATAAAAAATTAATGATTTTTTTTTTATCATCAAACATTGTAAGAGTATTGATACGAAACGTAATAGGAGATTTTATATCAAGTTATGCGAATATTTAAGCAAAAATAAATTATTAATATGATTTGACAAAAGACTATAAATGTAGCACATTTAAAATAAAATAGTTTTTGCATAATTATCAGTAATATTACAATCGGTGTTTCTATCCAAATTGCCAGTTAATTGAGCTGTGTGACCAGTGCGGAATTAAAATTCGGTATACAAATATTTTTTCTTTGCTATCGTTATATTTGAAACTAAATTCTTTCGTACCCAAGCCGTTTCTATCTACCGTATATATAGATAGATGCCTTTACTTTGATTACGCCCATTGGCGTTGGTGTGCTGCTCCCGGCACAGATTGCTTAGCCAAAACTCCCTCTGGCGATATACTCAATTTGTGATTTGCATTCTCATCGCGTAGCCGCCGTCTCCTACGATTGCGACCCCCTTTGTAATTAGTCGCGTAATGACCGCACGTCACTGGAAAGGACGTATAATTCACATAACCATGGTGCCCACTCTATCCTGTTCAGCTCAGTTCGGTCAAAAATACTTTTTTCGCGTTCATAATTTAATTATATAATCTTGAGACTTATTTTTAAGTCAAATTGTGGGCGTCTTATTGTTTTTTCACAAATCTATTAAAAATAAAATTGAATCTTTTGTTAACATATTTATTTAGATATTGCAAAGTCGCCTTGGTGGACGAGTTGGTATATGAGCGTATTTGTATACCGAAATTGCTGGTTCAACCCTCGCAGTCAAATAAGTATTTTTGAAAATTCAAAAGCGATTAAAAGCGTATAAAAAACTTGTCTCCTCCGTGTCGTAGAGGTAAGCGTGAGAGCCTCGCGAGAGCGAGTTAGATTCCCACATATGCTGGATTTTAAAAAATCCGAAAATGCAGGACTGTATGTCCATTGAGTTGACCAATTCTTCGGCGTCCAATTCTCGTGAAAAATAATCCGTCAATACATGTTTTCACATTGCGGAGATACATATACTCCGCCTTCGTCTTCACGCTGTAGTTCAATATTCTCCGTTTTCCGAGCGGTCATGGGAAAAAAAACTGTCTGTCTAGATACATTATCTCATTGCGAAGACCCAGGCGCTTTCACAATTGAAAGCGAATTTCATGTTATTTACGAAAATGCGACTCATTAGTTAATATGATATTTATGACATAGTTTGTACATACATTTAACAACTTTATGAATATTTTACTGTGTCATATATCCACCAAAATACGTATCTATACAAATATAGCAGTTCTCTGTAGCTAAATAATTTATTATTTAATCTTTATATAGACTCTGACAGTAGTTTTAATGAAAAAATCCTCATCGGTACATAATTATAGTTTGCGGCATGTTTAATTTATGAAAAATATGATTTTCAAGTTTTTCACCAATCTATATTCAACATTCGATAGACAAAAATATTTAATGATGTGCACTAAAAATATATCTAAAATTGATATGTCAATCAATACGGTGTGTGAAATGACACACGCACACGCGACCTGTAGATAATATAATAATTTTATGCCTTAATAAATTATTTAAGATTTGTAAATATCAAAGAATATTTGTGATATGCATTGTTGTTTTTTAAATTTCGATCGATACCTTACGGCGAGGACAACCAAAAGAAGTAATGTGATTGTTTTGTACACTTTTTTGACAATAACCACACATTTTCTTTGTCTTCGCAAATTTTCCATTCGATTTCTCCCGGAAATAGGGGAAATTTTCCCTTGGGGGATAATAATAATTATGTTACAGTGTCCCCTCAGTAATGAGCTGCTGTTTTGAGAGATAGTTAATCGGCTTTCAGGGCAGATGTTTCCCGAGTCAGCCCTTCTGCTCTTATCTACGTTAGCCTCAACATAACCTCAAATACACTCTCGGATATACGTAGTGGGATACTTAAAATTAAGACTTACATAGTTTGTATCGTAAAACAGAGCCGACGAAATGATATCTTTAATAATAAAACATCAAATGTGGTGAATGGATTTTTGTAATGATAGTATTATCAAGTAAATATTAAACATATTTTGTCTGCTTCGATAATGAAGCTTATGGAACACGGCAATGTGATGACGGTGACTATCTTAGCAATTTTTCTCTTGATAAATTGTCGGCCGATTACTCAAGACATCGAGCCATCCGTCATGCATCTGCAATATTTAAAAAAAATATTTGGTGCTCCTTGGTTTCGAGTTTGCAACCACCGGCATCTAAATTCGCTATATAACTTCTTGACTGGGCTTACTGGAGTGTAAATACAAAACTATAATTTCAATTCATGCAATTCCGGTTTTTAACAATGCATATGTTCAAGTTAACATCAAGATATTTACGTACATATACCATATTATATTAATGGAGAATTTGTGGCTTATTTTCCCTTATCTGTATGGAACCTTTTTATTTATCGTAACTGTTCATTTGAATATTTTTATTTTCTAAGTAATTTGAGTACCGTAATACAATTTGTGTCCCGTATTCTTCTTTATCATGTAAATTATTCGATAACTCACGTTTAGTATTAAACAGTGCTAACTTTACTGTGTTAAATTTATGTATTAAAAAATAATATACATTTATAAGAACACTTAATAAATGTGGCTGATTTTCACAATCCATATATTGTTACAAAGTTATATGATTATTCTATCATGTTTATAAGAAATTATTAAAGAAAACTATAGATCAGGTGTACAATTATGCTTAAAATTATACGTATTCATAGAAAATACTTACGCTGTATAGTGTTCGTGTTCTGAAAAGAATGTGTAATTAGGCTTTTTTTCCACTTTTGCCGAATAATTCCTGACGTAAAAATGTGCGAGTGAATTGTTTGCGGCAAAAAGAGTGAAATATTAAAATCTTTATTCTGACAGACAAATATCTCGTGGAAATGTCGGCGAAAAAAAACCCATTTCCCACCAAGGATTTTCTTTGTCCGCGGCCTGGCTCGGCGGCGCAAAATCAAAGTTTCGATACATAATAATTGTCTGAAAGTTTTTAAACGATGATCGACGTGCCTCTTTGTGACGTCACGCTCATGAAGGAAATCCACGCGCCGTCGAACTCGTCGACTGGAAAACTTTTTAAAGCTTTCGCCCACTTTTGCTCTTACGCCTGATGGAGTTTTGCGAATAAATCAATAAAAGGTATACTTCTTAATACAGAATTATTTTTATTGAAAGTTCGAAACTTAATTTTATTACGCAGGAAAATATTCCATATTTTTTTTCGCATTCAAAAACATCCTCTTGAATAACATGCATATATATCTATTATATTGTCTTCGAATTTGAGTAGAATAATGTGCCTGTAATAATAAGAACTTTTTAAATTATATTTATTTAAATGTGATGTTATGAAGTCGTTTCTTAAATTATTTAATTGTGTATGTCATTCCAAAAAAATGTGTAGGGATAATAACCCAACGTTTTCTATTGATAAAATAGATTATATTTATAACTATTGTAGACAGGTAAAATGTTAAAATTTGTCATTATGAATTTATTATGATTTGTGAAAACTGTATTCGACTAGTATCGCTATTTCAATTAGTATGTTATTTGTTTATTACAGTTTTCTTAAGTAATTTGCTGTCAAAATACAAACAGCGCTCGACGTAGCAAGCGACTAATAAGCTTAGTTTGCCCTTTCTTATTTATTATCTTTATCAAAAGTAGCATAGGACGACTGTGTCTTGTGCAGAAAAAGGAAAAGTTATCTCGGAACTGAATTAACTCTCCCTCTTACGACGTCATATTACAAAAGATCAAAAGTTTATTGTTGGCCGGCGGTATTCTGCCAAGGCTATTTAGCGCCGAGAGTAAAAGAGGGTAGAACGCGCGTTCGTGTGGCGTCGTGTCATGCGGCATCGGGAAAGCTTAATCTCGGATTACAGTGTCTGTTGCTTCGAGGGAAGATAAAAAGATTTTTCAGCTTCAGCTGCAGAGCCACTAACGAACATCGAAAAGTTTTCGATGGCGTTAACCTAATAGTTTTAAGTATGCGACGACCGTCTAGCTCGGGAATATTCTCGTTTATAAATCGGATTCACATTTATAATATTGATTATAAATATTTTTTTGTACGCGGACACCATGCAATACTTCCTAAATTATCTGTCTCTTATGAATGCCCTCAGATTGTAGCAGCATTCCACACAGCCGTACTTAATCGATTTCCAGGACAACTTAAGTCTGTAGATAGGTAGGACTTGCTCAAGCCATATCAAATATCCTATCTTTACTTGAATATATAATGAAAGGCAGTATGTTCCATTCTCCTATCTAATATGTTTTACGAATATAAAATCAAACTATTAATCTCGACTGTAAGTTTCTAGTAATTTGCAGACATTCAAATGTCACTGCATTATTCTTTGAGATCCATTAATTTTTAGCTGATTTCAATTAGACATAATATGTTAACATATTTATATGAACCCGAAATGTTTTAAATATTAAAAACGTCGCACAAATCGACAAATCATCATGCTGTGCGTAATACGCCAATTATATTTGTGGCAATTGTGTGCTCAGATACTTTAACGAATCAATATGTTATGTGATAATATTCGTAGAAAGATGTTGAATATTTTTAACAAGCTCGTATTCGTACATTTTGAGCTCTGGAAACTACGTTTCAAATAAATTGACGGTGACAAACAAGTTTTAAATATAAAAAAATCATTGCAAGGTTTACTTTTTTGAATACAAAAGGGTGTCAAGAAAATTTCTTAAGTTGATTTATATATTATGCTTTTCGTGTAATGTAAAATATATTCATTACATGGTTTTTCCTATTATTGTAACATCTAGTCTATTGATGTGACAATAATATTACAAATAAAAAATACTACACCTTTTATGCTTAGATTAATCATTTTATGTTTGCCTATATATTATATATACAAAAATCATGGATACTTTCCTCGCATAATCCGAATTATCAACTAAAATAATATATATACTCAATATACAACTAATTACATAATTTTAGTCATGTTTCAGCTTTTACTTGGAAATAGTTCCAACTAACATTGAATATAATAAAAAGTTTAATTATGTGCTTGTGAGTTTTTACCGTATATTAAAATAATTGAAGTGATAGCGAATTGGAAGAGGTGATAAAAATTGAAGTGAAAAAGATTTACGTTATTTTATTTCACAGATTCATATTTGATTACAATACGTGTAATAATTTTTATACAACCACTTCTTCCGAGCCATGTTAAATAATTAACTTACATATTGTTTTCAATAAAACTAAATGTCTCGTCCATCTTCGCTCATTCTTCCCAGTAATCGAGGATTTTCTCGAGTAATACTTCTATTGTTTCCCTTCACTCTTCTCCCGCACGGTGGATACGCTTTTTCTCCCTCGGGGCCTTCAGGTAGAAATATTTCCTAGGTTCGCTCCTCGACGTGCTTCAGCTCCTGTAAGACTGTTTTCTTTATGTGTGTACAGGGGTACCTCAGAGGGAAAACGTTGCATGTGGACCATGCCATTACAGGTAAAATAGATATCTTATGACTACTGAGAACAAAAGACATACATAAAAACATCTTCGTTTCGAATGCATTTTGATTTTCCTCCTAGAAATAATAATTAAAGTTTGCTTAAGAATTATAATTCAAAATAAACCAATAGTTTGTTTTAAAAAATATGAAATAACTTATACGACGAACAGTACAAAAAAATGATTGTCTACTGCCAATTCTCTATACTAACCAAATCAAATATTTTGTTCTTTGTTCTTGATGACCTAAATTGCTATTCGTCAAACCGGTTTACTTAACGAATTTTTAACGTTTTATAAAATGTTCCATACAAACTTAATAATAACTTATTTTCAGATAAAATTTCATATAGAGATTATTTTAAATATATATTATTGAGGGTTGTAATCAATTTTGTAACTGGTGTTAGCTGTGGTTAGAATTGGTTTAACCATTTGTATGCTGAACAACGATGTATTGTTATTCGTAATATCAACGATATATGCTAAAAGCGATCTTTTGCATCTTTTTGCCCAACTTTTTTTTGTATCGCACTAAATAAAAAAGCTAGTATCTTTAAAAATAAAACGATGTTTTTTATCATAAATAATAGCATTTTAATAATATAATGTAATAGTAAATAATTAATTGAAAATTATAACTGTCTCATTACTCAACGCATTATATACATGTGTGTTCTTATTTAAGGGTAATACATATTTCGAAACTCATATGTAACTTTATAATATTTCAGCGAAACCATGCGGGTGTCTGTTCAACACAAGCTGTTTTTTTAGGGTACAAGTTCATTCCGCCAGGGTGCAATAAAACATGGGGGATATTGTCGCCTGCCTAGATAACGACACATCGCGCAATCTTATTGCCAAGACGAACCCTTTACCCTCTGCCGCAGCTCACGTAGTCTGTCCCGATGAATATGCGCTGTGATCTTATTCACATTCAGTATGAGACCGCGATTTTTACATCCTATTGCTTTAAATGAACGTATATGTAAACATGTACTTTATTATTTCATTACTATAGGATCTCATACGTCATGTCGTATTGTTTACTGGAAGTTTGGATAATTCAAAAACAACCTCACTGTTAATAATTGTTTAAACGTTGAGAATTGAAGCTTTGCCTGTCAGTGCCTGTATAACTCATCCATAATATAATATCTTACGTCATATTTGCATTTGGACTTAACACTTGAGATAACGTTTGCTTAGTAGAAAGCTAGAGAGTGGCGAGCGTGCTTCGGAGTTGAAGATTATGGCTTCGATTTCCACAGCTGCTGGATTTGAAAAAATCTAAAAATCCAGGAATCAGTACCCATTACGTTATGCAATTAGACCAATTATCGTGAAAACGTATTATCAGTACATATCTTGACAAATGATTTTTTACGAATTATTATCAGTCGGTTATATAAATTATACTTCAATACATGAAAATATTAATATCTATTTCTATGAAAGTACGTATACTTGTTTCAATGTCTTCGCACGTACTTTGTGATTTCAATGTTCGACAACACCTTAATTCAGCAATTTTATCTTTTCAGGTAATTAGGTAAAAATAAAAAATCTCCATGTTATTTATTTTTTCAGCATCAAGTCTGCGATGTATTGGTAGGAGCCACTATTATCTCGTAATCTATCAATTTAACACATTTTTTTTTATTCTTATTAATTACTCATTATTTGTGACTTCGTCTAATACTCAATTAATTGACACAGTGAAAGCTGCATTTGCGATTAGATATTCTGAAGCGTCTATGTGTGTATATTTTAAGTTAAAAATAAAGACTTCTTGTAAGTTCTGAACTGGATTTTTTCTTGATACGCTTTTCGTGTACGTCCAATAAGTCAAAACTTTTCGTTGAAATGATCAACATGAATACGAAGTAAATATTTCGATGCGTTGTTGCTTCCCGGTATTTTTTCCGCCGATAAAAATGTAAATATTTCACAAAAATATTGCGGCATTACCGGAATTGGATGGCCGTGGAATCGCTTTTCATTTTCCGGAAAGGGCATTTTGGTTATTTGATGTCAAATATTGCCACGGAAAACGCCGTGTTTTTGTAAACTTGTGACCCGAAAATATACAAATATATCATTTCTATATTGGAGATTATTTTTAAACGTAAACATGTATCTGGTGGATTAATTTTATAATTGTGGCGGTAGATTTATAAATAACACAAAATTTAAGCACATTTTTTTTACTTTCCAAAATACACAGGTTTTTATTGATGATTTGTTTTAACGGTAAAATATTATAATACTTTTTTATTATCAGTAAGTGTGTTGTGATTTACTAATTGATAAGTCAGGTCGCATTTGCATGATTTTAAAGTTTTGATTTGACTCGTTTCGTGAGTTATTACACACATGACATTTAAAAATACCTATAAGATCCTTGAAATTGTTGATAGTGAAAGGACATATATTATCGATAAATAGATGTTTTATTTGCATTGTTTCAAAACTTCTCAAAAATACGCACCAATTGTAAACTGATATCAGTTTTGCGGACATATTTAAATGCAATAAATGCGTCTCTTTCTAAATACTCGTCAACCACGAAA
>JAGVSQ010000854.1:0-33733 GCA_022683975.1 Rhyacophila evoluta
CACTCTCGTGGACCCCCATTTACGTCTCATGCACCCCTATTTTTTTTTCATTGACCTGGACCCCTTGCAGGTTGGAATCGACCCTTGGGGTTTGATATATACCACTTTGGGAATCACTGATCTAAGCCGTCGCGAACCAACAACATTTCAGCACACATTAGAAATGTTTTCTTTTAAATAAATTTGGAATCGATTCTTAACTATTTGAATTCTTCATCGATATATGGTTTTTCATTATATATGAAAACAGCGAGAAATATCAACAGCGATCAATTTACCACTATTTTTTAAATTCAACGCAAAATGAATAAGAGACGTTTATGTTTAAAAGTAATTCAAATGATTGTAAATTGCTAACTTTTTTCGGTAGGGTTTTAGAATTTTGAAAATTATTATGGCAGTTATATGAATAAAATAGTACTCTGAAATCTAGTGTAAACATTGCATTGGGATATGGGAAATGTCATTGAAATTTGTGACGTATACTCGGTAACGAAAGGTAGCTAGTTCAAGTTCTGTAATGCATTAAAAAACATTTAAATGCCAGAACGGACGCCTAGCGTGTTCGGCAAGCAACTTATGATTATACCTCGTAAAATACAATCTGTTAATATAGGTATCTAATTATATTTTTTTAAATCTGCAAGCTTATCATTTGTATTGAATTTGGTTTAAAATATAGTAAAGGATCAAATTAATACAGAATATGTATTACTCCCTGGATTCTACGACACAGATGTTACAATAGTTTGAATTTGATATTTATTATATCAGGAATATCTTAAATTTAACATTATTGGCCGATTAAATAATAATATCAATGGAAAAGCAAATGCTCTTTTGGTAATGGCATATAAATTGAATTCAATTAGGATCATAGAAAACGGTTCGATCTTAAGCCTCAATTATTCTGTCTGTGACAGTGTTATATTATTGATCACCCTAAGTATTTCTGTTCCACTACAAATAATAACTACATACGGGAGTAGAGAGTATTGATCGATCAATTCAATTAAAATTGTGAGCATTTCACCCTAGCTATAATACTTACATGACGAAGTAAAACAAGTTGAAATTAATAAAATGGAATGGTATTCTAGTCAAAACTATTCCATGTGTATATCTGAAAATAATGTCTACGAGGTGACAAGACGAACAAGACATAATATAAAGTTATTTAGAGATGAATATTACTGGAAAAATACATATTACAGACACTTCTGATTAAGACCCATAAAAAAGTTCTACAAAACTTTCGTATGGCTTATAATGTTATATGAATCGAAAATTTCGACGTTTAAAAAGCCATGATATAATGCTGGATAAATTTGAATCGAACATTTTGCAAGAATCTTCAAAATCTTTTACTGGTGTAGTTCTTGCTGGAGTGCTTCCGCTAGATCTGCATCTAGTGCCAGAACCGTACTGCTCAGTGGACGAGAGACAGCGGGTGGTGGTACTAAGGTATCTCCGCCGCTGGGCTTAGACTCTATGAACAGTTGTGCTTGTAAAGCTATGGTGCTAGCATTAGCATACATGTGCTGGAATACATATACCTGGCAGAAGCGGTGGACCGTCTCCACTAAGGACAGACAAATGCGTTTGTTTTTTTTTGTAAAACTAAAGTGGCGCATGGAGATAACCAAATCGACTCCAAACCATTTGAATTTCCTGTTCCTAACCGGTCACGTTGATTTTGCCTCTAAGCTCTGTCAGCTTGGTCTTATAGAATCACCTACTTGTTTATGTGGCGAAATGCAGGATCCTCTGAGAGTGTCCCAATTTGTCGGATGAAAGGAAAGAATTTTTGAAGTCGGTTCGACCATTTACCGGACCAGTCGGCCATTGCGACTTGGTTTCTATGAATGATAATTTCGTAGCTTTAAAAAAAATGCGAAATCTTACGGCGAACGAGATCTCTTCTCAACAGGGCTAAATATTTACAAGACACAATTAGTTAGAATAGAAATCACGCACATTCTAGTCCAAGCCAACCAAGATCTTAGGAAGCTGCTCCTGGGACACTTACGGCATTTCGAAGAACGCCCCACTTCGTTACGCCACGGCATACGACCGTATAACGGGTGTGGAAAGATGGCTACTGGTGGAGGGATAGCAAGGTCTCCAAAGTCGCACATGAAGATAGCATAATATGCTATCTTTGATAATATTCCATATTATGGAAAGGAAGGTAGAATCACGAACAGTGTGCGTTGCACAACGGTGTTTCCATCATTTCACATAAATTATGCAAGTAGGGCGACTCCGTGTGTCAGCGATAGAATTTCTACTGTCAGTTTAGTTAATTATTCAACACCTGTGCGCTCAACACCGTGGAAAGAATATACATAAATATAATGTTAAACTCGACATCGTGTGAGCATTTATTTATTTGTAAAAATAAATATTGGTTACCCACAAAGATAAAAGTCTTCCTTATTTCGCCAAGTAACTTTTAATAGAGAATTTATCTATACAAATGACATTCCTTTAAGAAGAACGAAATATTATTCTTTATCATACATAAATATAACTTATCTCATTACGTATCAAATTTGTATCGTCTGCGAACGATCTAATAGTTATAACTTGATAACTTGAAAAAGAAATGTGTCCAGTTTTTTTTACTATATCCGCTCTAGAAATTAAGTATATGGATCTCAGCATTCTTAAGACTTATTTTGACACCTTTTTAATGAGAATTGGTTATCAGCCAATTGATCAACCCGATAAGTATCCAGTTCTGCTGTGTGAAGGGCATGCTAGTCCATCGGATACCGCAGACACGTTAGTCAAATTTGCTAGTGATTAAGGAGTAGTCCCATTATCTGTAAGTACAATTCTAGGATACTTCCAACTATCTAATAAACTTGGAAACTGTTTTAGTACGAATGTATGTCAACTTAGCATACTATTTTTATTATATATATGTGAACGTCAAGGCAACATAAAACATATAGCCAATATACATATATTTTCACATCTTTAAGTCTGTAATTTGTATTTACATTGCAATACTTTTAGTAGTTTCGGAATAAACGTGTCTAAACAATGTTATAAAATATAATACTAATTTATAACATTGATTAAAACAATGTGCATTTGAATGAAATATTTAAATAAATGCAACGGTTATTTTGATGTTAATGCGTTTACATGTTTATGACCGTGACTGTATAAATAAATACTTCGCATAGACAATATTGTCGATTTCAAATTATAACCAACGTCCGTTTTTGTCAGCACATTGGATGAACATTGTATCGACAGTGTCTGAATGGATGTCGGAATTGTATGTGACAGGACACCATTAATAATATCTAATTTACAAATATGAATGCTGCATTCGAGTTTAGACACTTGAAAGCCATTGTTCGACGGAAAATTATTTAGTTTTGTAGACTGACTGTTTTGTTTGCTGATTTTGAGATTATAATTAACGAGTTGTGGTTTTTTACAAAAGAAAACCGTGACTGTAAAAGCTTTGTTGAAAAACATTTTAAAAAACCAAACCATTCCGTTATAGAAAAGGTTAGTAATATATCATAGATGGTATGTACTAAAACTGTTACATACTAATAACTTCTATCTCATCGATTATCCACAAACGTGCGGATATACCTTCAAGCAACCGCTTTAATAATGTGTTGTTTTATAATGAAATTTGTACATTTTTCTTATATAATTCCGCTTTCTTTGATATGATAAATCATGATTATTTCCATACTATATTCGCACTGAAAGTGGAGCATATGAATCTGCATAGTGTGAAGATATCAGGTCTGAAAGTGGAGTACATTATATGATCTCTACACTGTGAAGATATGTCTTGACAGATTATTTTTCACGTGATTTGGTTGTTAGATAATTGCTCAACCGCTTTAAAAATCCGGATGCGAGGAGCACACGCTGGCCTGTGGGCTAGGCTACCGGGGAGACCTATGGTAATTCGTTTTAAATTGTATCTGATATTAATGTTAACGCGAGTTCAAATTATGTAGATGCATATAAAATGCAGGCAAATAATAACGTCAATTTAGCTATTAGTCTATGTGTCGAGCAAATATGCAGTTTTGTCGTGCGTTTATTATTGATATTCTAGGTTAAGTTTTTAGTCGAAATAGGCTTCGACAAAACTTTAACGAAAAGTTATACAAGATAAATGATGAGCGATTTAATGATTGAAAATTTTAATCGAAATATCTAACATTAAAAATTGACAGATTTTCGACAAAACATCATTTGTTTGAGTAGCGTACATTCGTTTCAATTAATAATACATAAATTACACCCCTCCGCGGGAGTTTTTTCGATTCACAGCTACCACAAAGCAAATAGCAAACAACAATGTTCCTTTTCATCCCCCGCGGCAAGTGTTCAATCAAATATTTACTGCTTCCTCGCACCCCAAAAATCAAAACCCTGGGCAATTGGTTCAATTGATGATACCCTATTATTTGTGTTATTATTAATCCTCACGTGATTTTTTCTATTTTTATTCCTTTTCATATCGAGCCCCCACAATTACTCTACGTCTTTTGACAAAAGGTAAAGTATTATATCTGACAGGCCAGTGTCTGTCAGGACCTCCAACCGCATCCCGCCAATGAATTATTACTAAGCGATACCGTAGCTAGCGTCACTACTGCTCTCCTCTTGTCTCGTTGCGAACTTCAGTCGTGATGTTTGTTCTTTCTGATTCTGCAGTTGGTGGCACTGTCTGCCGTCCCGAATTCGAAATATAAAAAAGTGCAAAGAGTGAATGCACGCTCGTTTCTTTTGTTTTAATTTTAAAAAGTCGACTGCAGGAAAAATCTTACAATGTTGCGGGTGCGCCTTTTCAACTGTCAGATAATCATCAGGAAGAACATCGAAAAAATTATAAACCTTTAATAAGAAATAATATTTATTTCATATATGGAGAAATCATTGTCATAATACCAAGAAATGCAGTTTATCAAAGATATTCGAGCTAAAATAGAAAGCAGTGAAAATATAATGTGTTGTTATCCTTCTTAAAAGTTATTTACGAATAATTTTCAAATGTGCATATCTATGGAATTTGACAGCTAAACAAAACAAAATAAAATTTTGGCGTTCGTTCTCAATTTGAAAAATAGAAATGGCGCTAAATGAAGGAAATAAAATTTTACGACCACACAATGGCGCCGTTAATAAATTCTGCAAACCCATAGACAACTTTAATAGAGGTGCGTGTATTGCCATATAAAAAAAAATCCGGATTTTTTCCTCTATAATATGAAGTTGATGTAAGTCGTTTTCGCAGATTAAATTTTTCACAGTCCGTAGCGAGATTAAAATGCACAAAATTATCGATAATATAATTATGAGAAACAGAATAAGCCGGAGAAAGCTGGTAAATTATATTCAAATAACAATATAACGTTTTGTGTTCTTAAGAGTTATAATTATAAAATAATATCTTTTGAATTTAAAAATGTCTAATTACTTAATAGGACAGACTATAGCAAAAAAAAAAAATTGTCAAAAAATGTGCTACTAATTTAATTTTAGATATTAGTCTGTTAAAAAAAATATTACAATCATGATTTATGGTTGCAATATGGCATTTATTCCATTTGGCTAAATTCTCTATTCTCACTGCAAAGAGAGTTTTACAAAATTGTATCAAGAATATCATATTTTAATATATACGTCGGGGAGAGTGAGAAATAGTTTTCAAAAACTGCACATTTGCTCTATAAATCATATTATATAATACAAAGCACACATAAATTCAAAATATTCCAGCACATCAGAATACTATCACATTATATATTTATGCAAGTTCCATATTCGCTTTGGAATATCACTCGAATATATTCAGAAATGAGCGAAACCGTATTCACACGTCATGTTATTCAATTTATATTTCGCGCTAGACTACTGCCATCTGTCTGTGGGAGATGGCGACAAAAGTGGTTCCACTTTCTACCACACGACTGCAGCGCCAAAAATGACAGAAAAATATTGTTGCATGATGTATGGAATATGGTCTATCTTCATACGTCGAGATGGTATGATTGTAATAAAATTTCAGTCGGACCTGAAATGAAATTCAGGTATCATAGATTTTTCAGATATGTATAAATCAGAGAATTCATGACTTTACCGATCGACACTTCTGAGTATTATTTAAGTATTTGAGCAATTGGTTCATAAATATAAATCTCAACACTTTGCAATTAAACTTAATTTAGTTATCATAAATCGATTGACATTGTGATAAGATATATTTCAGCTTTTAATTTTTTTACATTTAATATGTTATAAATCGTAACCCGAAAGTCCGGATATATACTCGTACTTAAAAGATTGTGGCGTCCGCTCTCTTATGGTTCACTCCTTTGATAATGACATTGGAGTCGATCTCTCATCGTGTCCTAATAGGACCTAACTATAAAGATCTAAGATTAATTGCAACCTTTATAGCAAGTACGTACTTTGGCGTGAAAAGTGGCGTAACCTTATAACTCTCGTGAGTTTCAACACAGGAGAGTCAAGAGCCATTCGCTGTGTCGATTATTTTTTTCAATTGCGTATATTATATCTTATAATGCTCATATAAATTTGAGGAAAATAAAAAATAAAAGGAACAATGAGAATTAGAGAAGAAAAAAATATCATCACGGTAAACGTACAAGTTTTACATATTTAAAATTTGCATGCGAAAATTATTGCACAAATAATCCGGACTGTCTTCATTTGATTTGATTACAGATGTAATATGTCAATATTTGGTACGATAAATCAACCGTGTTCCATGAAGTTTTTGCTTTACATATTGATATAGTTATCACATTATTATAAACATAAGGCAAACGACATGGATTTAAGGTTGTTGGTATTGTATAAAGCAGAGGCTATACAGTACATATTAAAATTATAAACACTGGTAATAGCAATTAAAACACATTAAGCTCCCATAAAAGTCTGTGTATTATTTAAATTCTTTAAAAGGAACAAAAGCTTTAAAACAATAATACAAACTCCCAATAATACCTTGCGTAGATATAACGTTAATTTATTTAAAATTATTCTTGGTAAGCGAAACTTGTTTTCTCCTAGCTTTACGGAGAGTGAAAATTGCAGCATTTTCATTGCTTTTTACAAGGATTCTCGGGGAAGGTAAAAAAAAGAAAATACAGTTTTTCTATTAAAATACCGCTTACCCGACAGTCGTTATAAATGCAAATGTGATGATACTTAAGAGAAATTCATTATGCAAAACTCACAGTTGAAAAGGTGAATAAAAATAAACGTTCGTTATAAATATATATATTATTTTTAGTACCTTGAATTCGCTCCTGCCTTTTAAGGTAGACCTGGATAAAAAAAAATAAGAGAAATAATTACTATTTCTGAGAAATTAAATAATGAAACATTTTCGTCCCTCTTCCACACCCTATTTTTCAAAAAATGATTACTGGATTTTGTAAAGCAACAAAATATAAATAAGGACTAGAATCAGTTAAAATATTAAACATTAAAATATGCAGAAAAGTAAATTGAATAATGTTCATTTACAAGAGTTGAAAAATTTCAGTAAATTACATAAATGCGACGTCTTACAATACACGAAAATGTGCTTTGGATGTGAAATATATAGTGTAATATAGAGTGCTGCTCAAATTATAAATAAAATAATTAAATACCTATTTATTATTTTGCATATTTCTTATCCATTCAATTTCAGCAGAGATAATCGCCCACTGTGATTTGCTACATTGCAAATTTGATTTTAAAATACGAGTTTAAGTCACGTACGTGAATTCAAATACTCACAATTAAAAACATGGTTGAATCAAAGGTCCATAGTTTTGGTTGATTGAATGGTCTTCAAATAGCATAAAATGTGCCGAAATGAAAAATCTCTTTTTTGTATTATTTAATTAAGTAATATTTTTATTATGTACATTATAATCTTAACGATGGTATGAGTAACATAAATAATTATTGGTAATTTGGAAATTTAAATGTCATTGAAAAACTAAAATGTTTAGATACATCGTTGTTTAAGTTACTGTAATACTAAAGACAGTAGTATTACAGTGTGTTTTATAATAAATTATATTTACTAGATTTATATGTCTTGGTGCAAAAAAAATTGAGAATTATTAAATAAAGTGCCAATATGGATCATCAACGTTTGAGAAACACAAAGTGCATTAAGCATATACAACAATAATGATTGAAAATAGGAAAACAACATGTGACGAAACAGAATAAACAATAAAATATTCAAAAGCCGTGACGACAGAAGAAGGAATGCAGTCGACAAATGACAAAGCCTATTGTGATGTTGGTAATAAATTTAAAATACTTGCGTGAGATGTGATAAGTGTTAAAATGTCATCAAACTTTAGAAGTGGGATTAAAATACACATGTAAGTTTAATTTTAAATATTTAAACGTAACAATAGTATTTTGGAATATGATTATCGTAAGCATTTAGTTTGAATTATTTCAGTTATTTAAGTAAAATTAATTTTAGATATTATAATCCAGATATTAACCTGACGATGTAAGAAAAATTTAAAAAACGTAAAAATAGCTGTTAAGTAAAGCTATCTAACCTAACCTAACCAAACGTTACTGAGCTAAACCTAACCTAACATAATATACTCTAATTTCAAAGAAATAATTCGAGGGGTTTTATTCTGTCACGAAAAAAGCGATTTTTTTATGATCAGCTAATAAAATTACTCGAACTAGGTAAATCTCATATCTATGATAGCCACCAAAACAAACTTATACATTATAATACACCGATATAACAATGTATATTTTGTAAAAAAAAATGTCATGAGTAACACAGACAAAAGTTTCACTTAGCTCCTTTCATTCTTCTCGACTATAAATTTTCGCTCGTTACTTGTTAAAAACCTTTATAAGGTAAAAACAATATGGACCAAAGATGCGTTCTTTAAATTGTAAATGCATTTACTGTGACTTTTGTTCTATAAAAATATATTTGTGGTTTTTATTAAAAAAAAAACATGACTGAAAAAATATTTCCCAATATAGAGTTTTCATCATTGAATGCACATCTATGGTATATTTATTTATTCAGCACAAGTATACGAAAATTGAAAATTGGATTCTTATACACATCGTTTTGAAGGTATTATAAATAAATACGTTGGAAAACGGGGCATGGAATAACTTCTGGTACAGTGGAAATATATCGAATCAAATTTTACGTCATGCATATCCAATTCTATGTCAATAATGTGTTGTGCCACGTATTTTACGACAAAACTTGGACGCTACTGGTTTGTTTAGAGAATATTTTTATTCACAATTTTATTACTTAACCTAATGATTGCTGGAATGTTTTTCTAACTAAGTACATTTCTTGTTTATTGTGCATGATATTTCATAAGACATAAAGTTTGCAAAACGATCGTTCTTTGCATCCCTCCCTGTATTCACGAATAATGATGTATAAAGGGTTGAAACTGATCTGACATGGTATAATAAATGATACGTGATAAGATGACAGTCATAACTGATTTATTCGTTATAATAATTATTACATTTACTTATATCCGTCTTATTACGCCATGGGAGAGGGTTTCTACTTAACAAGGCTCGATATTAAATGGGCATAGTTAGAAATGAGACGATACACACGCCAATGTTGGGAAAAGAACGTCACGGTTATTACATCACGGTATACGCCCAAATAGCATGTGCGGACACGTGGCGGATGGTGAAGAGTAAATTGAAAAACAAGTCGTCGATAGATTCATTTTATGAGTGGAATACGCACAGGTTTTCCAAAATACAATATGCCAAAATTTACTTCATTAGATTTTTTCTATTTATGAACGTGCTTAAATTAATAAAACCGTGTAGCACCAAGACAGACACCAATATAACGTGCCCTTATTTTATCAATTATTCCCATCAGACCTGTATAGGTCATACGCCGAGCTTTTTTGTTTTGCAAATATTTTTTAGATGCATTTTAAACTTGCTTAGTCTATTATTCTTTCTTTACAACGACAGGATCAACCTTTAAGTCAGTAGAAATCAGAAAATGATTAACTTATCAGAACGGCTATGGCATATATTTAAATTACGCATAGACATATTCTTACCCGCCATATTTATTCTATATTGTCCCACATAAGCATTAAGTAATTATTTTATTAAGGCATAATCATTTGATTCTCTCAAAGCAGTCAGTAATGTATAACATAACATTTAATACCTCAATTTATCGAGCATTTACTAGAAACAACACATTACTTTGGTAATGAAACAGTTCTATCATACCGAATAATGACGATATTCCTCTAAAACATATTATGTAATAAGATCATTTATGTTTCGGGCCTTGGTAAATACGCCTGGTTGGTTATACGCGGTATTAAAATAGACGTAACGTAAATAAGACAAAGAGTAAATAGTATATTAAATTATATCACACTATTTACTCTAAATTCACATAATAGACTAATGTATTTGTTATCTAAGAAGGTTTATCATCGCATTCATATATGTCAAAGGATTATGTATTTAGAATATTATACCGTTTATTTATATACAATATCGGATATGGCTTTTCACTTATGATTCGTCTGATGTGGATTTCAATAACCAAATATTGACATTTTGATTTAGTTAGTTTTCTTTTGATCAGAAAGATTTGGATATGGATAGAAAGGGACCACTCGAGTTTACGATAAGTGTTTTTTCTTTCTTACCTCTTCAAAGATCTTCTATACGTGATAGGCTAGTGTAAAATTATGTATCACATACAGTACTAGAAATGTTTACAAATATTATGTTATTATAATAGCATTGCGTTTTGAGATTTTTAAGTCGTTTGGAGAGAGAGTATAAGAATAAGAAAAGTACTGCAATAAAATACAATATGTACAATTTATTTATAAAGAGTTATGGATCTCAAAAACGAAGTAGTGTAATAAAAAACAGCTATTATGTGTGATGGAAATTTACCCAATTTTCTTGGATTCTATTTAAAAAAAGAGTAAACTCTATGCTTTGTCACTTTTCTTCAGATTCTATGACTACACGTCCTGTTTCGCCCCGTAGTCAGTCCACTTCTTTCTCAGACCGTCTTTAATTTGCTCCAATCGGATTATATATGCTAATACTTTTGTAATTGCCTTTACATTATCTACAATGATTTTTATATAGCTTATTCTTAACCATACATGTAACAGAATTTTAATTGTAAATAACCTTTATTCATAAAAAATCACTGAAGTTATTTTTCGCAATAGATAATAAAAGAATTAATATAAACTGAGGGTAATCTAAAAATATGTTTAACCATATTGTGCTGATGTTACTAAACTGTTTCTAGATTTACCTACTGTGTAAAATAAAATAGTTAAAAAAGAAATAAACTTTTTATACCACAAAAAAACAAAAAACGGCCATAAATTACGACAGATATTTAATATGGCGAAACATTACAAAATTTCATCATATATATTTTTATTAAGATTCAAAAATGTAATACGCAGCGATTAAATACACAAATTCCAGAAATATTTTATCACTAACTGGGCCATTGTATTTACGGAAATGTTAATATTATGTTCATAAATAAGTCGAGAGAACGCATGAAAATATTTGTAACGTTTTTCCCTCGCAGTGAGAGCTTAATGTGATTTCTGAAGTCGATAAAACTTACTCAATTAAAAAGTTCACTGTATGAGTTTGTTTTGGGAGTGTTTTTTTATCGTTGGTGCAAGATATACAACATCGTATGTTTGTATATTTTATTGTACCGAGTCATTACTGGATGTAAAAACAAATACAAAATTGAAATGATAAGTAGAAGTCAATCACTTGCCACAATATTTAAATCTTAAAATGATAATGATATATATAAAATATACACATTCAATCAACAATAGAATAAAATATCGTACAAAAGCTCACTCGAACTTAAGTTTATTGATCGTCGTAGAATATACTTGCATCCATGGATACTAAAGAATCCGTAAATATATGTTAATTTTCTGACACAGTTCTTTGATTAAAGCTCAATGAAAAAGAAAAAGTAATAATATTGCCAAGAAAACAAAAAAAAATATTTTATCGTCAGAGTTTTTTATAATCCCATAAAGAAAAATCAAGGACTCTAATAAACATGCCAAATGCCAGCTTATCGGCAATGGCTCATTTATTTCTAGAGCTTCGGTCGCCGACAACTAAGAGAACCTTTCCACCAGGACTTTTATCAGAGAGATGGTATAGAAGAGAGAATATAATTACATAGGAAACATGTAAGAAGGTCGTATTTCGTGTGATATCTAAAAACCTGGATGAGCTTGATGAAATAACACAAAATAAAATGATTCTAGTTAATTGTGCTCATTATTTTTAGCAATGAGAGCTTTAAAATGAAAACACCACCGTCCACCAAAGAAATTCACAAAGGTTTTAAAAGCTCAACGACGATATATTTTGCATTGAGAATTTAACACACATAAATATACCAACCGGGAAAAATATTTTGTGTATTTATGTATATGATTAAAAGAAAGGTTTGGGAAGTTATGAAAATGCTTACAGGAAGGAGTTGTAAAAGTTTGGTACTTCAATGTTACTTCAATACTATGTGATGTTAACTTGGATTCTCTGTGAAATGTTTTATTATCTTGCATTTCGGTTAGCATTTCTATTAATAAGCTTTCCCAAGATTAACTTATAATCTAGAAGTAAAAGCATTATCCAGCTTTAGAGGTCAAATGTTTCCCTGAATATTAACAGAGAATCACGTTTGGTGCTGTATAGACTTTATACCCAAGTTATAATTTAATTAATATAACAACAACGTTTGGCCTGAAACTTTTGCATAAAAACATTCTTAGTTCGCTCCAATAACATGATACGAGTTGGCGAAAGTTTTCGTTTACGTAAAGTATACGCCGCACAACAAAATAATATCAATTATATGCCAAGAAATTTTGTTTATTTCAAGTTTCGGGTGTTGTTATTTTCAACTTTAGCGAAAACACGGCCCATTATGAGAGTCGGCTTACCACTCCGGGCACTGGAAATTTCTTCATGTCCTAAATAAGATACTTAAGCGATAAAAAAATCAAAGAATTTTTACAATTATACTAAATGGAGCCTCAAAAACTCTTCCAATTACTGTGTATTTACGTAATAAAATCATTTATACAAACAAAAATCTCCATCTACCATAAACTAAGTTACATAAAGTATTTAAATAGTTAACGTAGGTACCCATCTACATACTGACAATATAAAAATAATTATATTACACTATGACTTTTCTCTGTGAATCAGTTACAATTGTTATTAATATTATTATATATTGTAATAGTTGATGTCGCCGCAAAAAAAATCAACGAAAAACTGAAGAAATAATGGATATTTTATATTTATTAAATTGTCTATCTTAGTATTTCGGTTGCGATTGCATTACTACAAGTGCCATTATAAAATAAGTATACGATAAAGAAGGACAGGGCGAAACTAAAAATTATAAGTAGAGGGAGATAAAAATATCAATACATTTTTCAACGTCAAAAAGTTTCACAGTCAAAACGTGGACGTTGTTTTTTTTATACTATGATAAAAATGATATAATGATCAGAATCGTTTATTTATTCGAATGATCTAATCGTTTTAAATTCCCTAATATACTATTTACGAAGGGTATTATATTTAATACATCACGTGTTTCGTCTACAAGTCTACATGACACATTTTATCAAGTAAGAAGACCAGTAATAATTATTAGAAAACTACTCTGAAGAACTAATGTACGTTTATCGCACCACGGTATAGAGACACAAGGAGTAGTAGCATGCATATTTAACATACTACGATCAAACATTGGATTAAAAATGTTATTTATAAACATAAATAACATTTGAAATGCATCTTGTGTAAAACACTGATGCAAACCAACAATTTATCAAATATGGCTACATGGAGATAACTTAAATATTTATTTTGTTAATTGGCAGATAACATTTACTTATATATTTAAGTGTAAACATTTTATGGATTAAACTATATTATGTTCGTAATAATAGTATAATATATACTTCAAGACCAGACAGAAAACATAAATTTGATTCCTCGCCGCCCTATCCATTAGCGGCCACGCACGTTTCTTGGAATCATAGCTCCTAAAGGATTTTATTAGACATATAGTATTAAGTAAATATATTGCTTGCAATTTAATGTTGTTCGTAGTATTTGTCCGCTGAATTTGTGTTGACGCCATCAATCTGATCTAACATTTAGCTTTAATCGTATCTCAACGGAGATAAATGTATTGAAGTTTTCTGATAAGCATATCATCTCTTGGAGTAAGGTTTACTGGTATGTGTCTACTATAAAACTTAAGTAAATTTGTTTTTATCAATGAATCTACCGTGCAATATTCAATAACATCAACGTATAGTAATGGACGGTACATTGGGTTATAACAAGTTCTCGTAAAAAGTATTGTCATTTCTTTAAATTGTCACAAAATCTAATGATCGAGTTTTGTAGTGAACTTTTATAAAACTTTTACTGTGATTGTATTTTAATAAATATTAAAATCAATTCTCTCCGGTAGCGTGGAGGTTAGCGTGCGCGCCTAGAAATTTAGGGAATGCGGGGCCGATTCCCATATCTGTCGGATTTAAAAAAAAAATGCAGGACCGGATGTCCATTGGGTTGACACATTTTCTGACAAACAATTTCAAATAAAACGTCTTCAAGTTGTGGATATCCATAAACTCCACGTTTGGAATGAATCTCTTCAAACTGTGTAGATTCATATACTTCACTTTGGGAGCGAACATGGCAAAATAAGAAAAACGAAAAAGTGTGTCTTCGAGTAACTCTATCCATAAAATGATCCAAAGAAACAAAGAACTTACGCATTAATCACATGTATCGATAAGCAAATGGAGCTTTTCCTATCTAATATTTTCGATTCTTAACAACTCTTCTCTACCACGTATTTTTTCCAAAACTTTTAAACCTATAAATAACCCCAATTTCATAATTTCATTTATTATAATATAGTGCATTTTAATTAAAATATATTTTCTATTATAGTTTTATTTATAATATTATATATATGGTGTACATTCAGAATATTTATGGCGATTGATAGAAATAGTGTGTAAAATCCGTCTATAATCGAATAAATCATTGCATTACATACAAACTTTTTATGATTCGTCAAAATGAATATACAAATAAATTTTGAAAAGAATACATTAACGGTTCCTTCATTGCTGGTGTATTTAATGGTAAGTAAGCTAAGCATTATTGCTAATAATCTGCGATCTTTATTTTGTTTTGCTCCATTTGTGTGAACGAAATCAGTTTGTAGCCATTATACTCAACACGTTATAAAAGCCACGATTCTCGATAGTCCGAAATGAAAACAGGTGTATTGAATACTCAATAAGGATGGGTATCTGAATAAATTAACGAGATATCCACTAAGCATCGATAACGTATCAATATTTAAGACCAACAACGACGCATTTATTACGTTTACCAACGTATTTGAGAATATTGTTTGTATCGCATCATCGGAATCATCTTTACTAATATGTAAAATGCCTGGTATAATTGAGTTTCCGTTATTTTATTGTATGAGAAAAAACGGTAAAATCTGGCAGATAACATTGCTTGGCCGTTTGTCTGATGGTATCATTTTATATGATAAAGTTTTATGATCAACCTTTTGAAATACAGGTGATTATGATGTCAATTTTGTCAAAATAAGATTTTAAGCCGAAAGAATATTGGTGTGGCTGCCATTGATTTAAATTGTGTGCTCAGAGGCACGCGTGTCTTTGCATAATTCACTATGTAATAGAAGCCGATACAAGTGGCACTATTTTGTTTATACTATGAACATTTTTTTATTAAGAACGGATGTTTTTATATTAATGATATCAAACTGTAATGTTATGATAATTTTAAAAACGCATATGATTTTGGAAGCTGTTAATGAGTTGGTACAATATATTTGATTTGCTACTTTTGATAGGGTCCTCGTATTAAGCAATAAGCTTTGATATTTGTATAGGTACGGAGCCGTATAAATATCGATAGTATGTAACTAAAGAACGACAAGGATCGGTACAATGAACATCCCTAAGTAGTACGTGTCTGTCCATCTAGATACGGCCCGTAAACCAGTTTGGACGCGAGATTTCTCGTGGCTCAATGGTTATTGCCTAGGCTTAGCTAACGTATATCTTCGGATCGTAGAGAGGTCAGCTCCAATAAATTGCTCAGAGCATGGGTGCTCGTCGGACGTTGGATTATTATAATGCTCTGTTTAGCGATGCTTGCCATGAAGATACACAAATTGTTGATTTATTTCACTAAATCCTAATTCTTTGAAGTTTTACATAAACTAAGCCTAATATTTATGATTCTATCCGAATTATTACTAATGAACAGGGTATATTGTAAACGACGTGTAAATATTCTCATGAAAATGATGATTTGCTTTCATCTCCACCATATTTGGTATGCTTTATAAGACGTGGTGGTATGACTTCGCTCAAAATGAAAAGATAAGAGAACGGACTATGTCGCCACTTATCACTAACAAAGTAAAGCTGCGACGCTGGACCTGGCTCGGCCATATATTGCGGATGCCTCAAGAGAGTTTAAACCTGACCTATTCTTCAAGCCAACCGGTTGTCAGCGTTCCGGAAAGCCGCTAAATACTATCCATAGAATATATTCAGCGGAGTTACGGGATCGAGGTATGACTATGGTAGGACGCAAGAATACTGGCAGGCGACAGGGTTTCTTGGAGGCAACACGTCGCCCATAGGGAGCTGAGTCGGGGGACTGTCAATCAAAGACGTCTCCTCCTTCCTATTTATCTTAGTCCAGCAGTGGGACGATATTTTTTATTTTAATATATTTTGATTGAGAGTAAATAATCAGAAACTTTGCAATCTTTTTATTAGAAATCAAGGACCACAAAATAGTAAGTACTTAGTTGATAATGTCAATCGTATCATTGTGTAAATAGTCAATGTCTTAATATATTAGTATTGTCACGGTGAAACTGTTTGAATATCAAAAGCTGGCCAACAGTTCCAAGTAATTTATAATATTCTATTAAAAATCTGCGTGGGGTGATAGTGCTTTTTCGTAATGTTATGTATTTTTATATTACATTCATGCGTCTTATATTTATTGCACAAAAAATGATAGCAACGCTCTTCGGCAATAAAACCTTAAAAGCATTTTCAAAACAGAATTATGTAGTCATAAAACCATGAAAAAAACCTCTCTTGAAACATAATGTCTTCTAAAAAGCGTCAGTGCTATGAATGTCGGTAAGTATTTTTTGTATTGCCACATTTATAATGTTGTCTATTTCGAGAAATCTTTTAAATTTACGATCATAAAAGTTAAAAAAATTAGCGGCTAATTGATGAACGTTTGTAACACCTGGAGATGTTTACGTTTAAAGGCATGTTCACACAGACGTTTTAAACCGGTGCGATAATTTAAAATTTACATAAAAAACGCAAGCGGTGCCAACTGGTGACGCCAGCTATGTTAATATTATACATATGACGCTATAAAACGAATTGTAGTGGAACGTGTATGTTGCTTTGATAGTATCTTCAACATTCTTCAATTAGCAGCTATGCTGTATGTCTCAGTGGTCGTATGGTAAACAGACTCGTTGTTTGCTTAGCACTAGAGGTCAGGTCCATAGATGTAGATTTTTTCCTTCTTATCTATCTGAAAGTATGTGGAGCCTGCTGACAAGTTCAGCATTACCCTTTCTCACAAATAATCGATCTGTAGCTATTTTAAGTAATTGATTTTAGTGTGCTTAGGTTATTTAACAGCTTGTAGCCTTTACATTATGAGATCCATAAACTCAACTCTGATAAATTTTACAAAAAAATCACCCGTGCGGTGTGGTGTGAATTACTTAGTGCGAAGATCGCGAGTTTTAATCTCGAACCTGGATAAATTTAAACATATTGCATGTGTACTTGAATGCATATTATGAGCTTAACTCGGAGCGGACGTATGTCAGAATAAAAGTCATCTAGCGGCGCTAGATTTGAGGCTAGTACTGTTTTGTGTCTCCAGAGAGCCTGGATCTTGCTCGTCTCTTTTTACGACCGGTAGGATTCCGGCGTCCTGAAAGAGCGTCGGGTATCACGCGATATATAATTAAAGGATGCGGACAAAACTTGGAGGACGCAAAACGACTGGCGGATGACGGAGTATCCTGGATGCATTACGTGGTGGCTATATGCTCCGCATAGGAAGCTGGCATGGCATAGATGGAGAAAGAACTTAATATTTCCAAAGGTTTAATTTAAATTCCACACTGTAGAGTTCCATGTGCTCAGATTTGAATTAAAAATGGTATCTTGCAACTTTATATTTGTACCGTAGGACTTTTCTCATATACACTACGGTCCTCGTCTCATCGATAGCTCTACACTCGATATATTTATTTTAAAGTAGACGTTAACATCTATATAAAATTTATCTGACATACACTGTTGAAAGAGGTAAATAAAAATGACTTCTAATTGAAAGTATTTATTTTAAAATTGTTCTAGATGCCCCGCTTGAAAGACACTATCAAATATAAAATACGAACCTTCGGATTGTAACAATTATCTCATAAATATGCAGAATAATACAATATAAAAACGAAAAACAATACAATGATGTATCTGTGTAATTTAGTAACTCGTTAAAACTAAGAGGTTAAAACGCATATAAAGAATTTCAATAAATATTTTAATGTTTGACAGTATTATCAAGAATGCGTCAATAAAAATAATGTTCCGTGTACTGACTGACAAATCAACATGAAGCGAGAGATATGAATTTAAAATTACAGCAGTTTTACATTAACTCTCACTGCTCCGTGATGGATACTGAGTGACCATTACTTAAATTTTATTTTATTTCTTCAAATATAATAATACCAAAGTGTTCATACTTAAAGTGTTTCTCATCAAAATCAATATGATTTCAATGATGTCACTGCGAAATAAAAAAGTGATCAATTTTAAAGGAAATAATTATTTCTGATAATTCTAAGATCGGCATTTGCGTGTGTGTACCAGGTGACGCTATTATGTGTATTGGTCAGGGTCGTTCACTTATTTGAAAGCTTATCACGTTTCTCGTCATGTGGGAAGAAATAGAGTAGAACGGCTTGTCACAATTACTTAATGCATCAATGATATATGCCTTGGAATGTCGCCTGTGTGTTTCCGCCCTTATTTTTTCATTTATTTAGCTTGTTTTATATTATTTGAATTCGAATACATGATAAGATGGTTTTATAGCTGGTTATTTAGGAGATTTCGCATAATTTGAATTTAAAACATACATTTTTAACAGGACGCTTGGGATCGAGTACCGTTGCTTCTAGCACAGTAAGGCGAGAGTTGAGAAAAACACTCTTATCAATATCATTAAGCAAACATGATCACGGCGTCGTTAACTTAAGTGATGTGTGACGTCAGTGTACACATAATAAGTTAGAGAGCTTTCTGTGTCAAATGATTAAAGGCATCTGTGAGAGAAAGGCCACTGCCCAGAAACCAATCTCATAAAATCGTCAAAGAGGTTTTGTCAAGCTTATAAATAGAAAAGCCCATAACACTTTATTATTCGTAAATAATGACGAATATAATATCGAAAGCACTAAGGTCATTACGATTTTCCCAAGTATCAGGGGTACAGAAATTAGATACTATTTTATTTAATTCATTTTAATTAACTATTATTCTTATATATGTTACAGTTAAAGCGTGAGCTTCGACAATGCATATACTAAATTAATAGTTAGTGTATGCCCTGTCAAATTATATCAGTTAAAGTGTGTACGAGATAATGTTAAACTTAACCTAACCTTTTTAATAACAATTTTAGTTAATTTTTGGATTGTGAAAAATCCGACAGATGAGGGAATTGAACCAGCGGTCCCCGAATTGCTAGACGCGCGCGCCAATCTCTACGCTATCCGGGAGACAACAAGTGACTAGTTAATGGTAAATGTGTACATTTTAGAATTTAATATTTTAACTGTAACATATATAAAGTTACATCTTTTCATTTACCATATCCCCTCAAAAAGTGGAGAGATTGAATCTACACGGAATATATCTATTTTTATAATATGGACACATATCGTGACAGATTAATTCACGAGAATTAGTTGTAAACTAATTGCTTAACCCAGTGGGCATTTAGTCATTTTTTTGAATTATTTAAATTCCCGCACTAGCCTTTCGGCTACCAGGCAGACAATGTTACTTCTTACTGAATAAATAAGCGTCCAATAATACTATTGGGTTGCAGGAAATTACCAAATTTGGTTAGGTTGCCGAGCATCTACGAGGAAAAGAAAAATGCAATATCAACTGCGTATATAAATAAACATCCTATATGTAATAAATGTTTCATCCGCTACCGTATTCAGTATTTTTATCATATACTAGAGGGTAACTACCAGGAAATAATGTAAGAGAAAATTCCTAGAATATCTAATAAATAACTTTCTACGATAAGTATCCTCTGTAGAGTCCATCAAGTTTGAAATTGTCTACTATGTTAATATCGATAATAATTACAATGTTTCTATTATATATAACGGAAATTTTCTTGCAGTATGTCTTCTTGTCATGAAGTTAATAAAAACTAAGAAAATTAACAAAAATAACGTGTATTTTAACTGAGTTGGGATATAAACTGTAAATACTGCTTGACTAGATATTCTAAAAGACTTGATATTCGAGATGCTACTAATCACCTTTACGTTAACGTTAATGTGATATTTTCAATTTATTAAATACAAAAAATTATATATTTACAAATAAATACAATTAAAAGTCTTGTCTAGAGTTTCTCAGTGTGCTTTGATTAATTTAATATCGTTCAGAAATGGTAAACTTTTTTGAAAAATTGGATGGAAACATGATAATTTAGAAGATTATTTTTTAGAGAAATTGTAGTATTCATTAGATTTTATATTGGAGATTTTGTGGTATTATTTAATATTGGCGCCAATCCGTGTAAGGAATTATCTACAATATTTGAGTTTATTTTATTATAGATGAAAGAAAACACTGAGTAAAACATATGGTTGTCACTGTGCGACCGAAAATTCTCATTTGTCTATTCAAAAAGAAATTCTTATTTAATAGTCTATCACAATCTATTCAAAGAACTTCGTGAAAAATGCCCAAATTATTGGCTGTCAGCCTTTCGTGAAATCGTGCACGTCACTGTGTTTCGACTGAGCGATAATTAATAACCCGACGCTGTGTGGAAGATAATGAAAAACAATATTTCATTTTAGGAAAAGGAAGAACCGAGAGGAAACTGCGTGTGAAGTGAATTACTATTGTTGCCCAATAGCCCGGAGCGATAGAACTTTGATCGTGTTTCAATAAATAATAATTATTGGCCAAATCTGAGATGAGAATAATTATTATTATCGACACCGATGAAAAAGTTCTGAATTAAAAGCTTTCGGTTAGTAATAATCTTATAAAAGCACAAGAAAAAGCACTATTATATTGTTTTGTATGCTCTGTATTAATTTCCTTTTTGCAAACATGAAAAGCTTCTTTATATATTAAAAAAAAACAGCACACTACTAAATTCTGTGATTAAAGGTTATATAATAAAATTATCACAGAACAATAAATTTTCATGATAGAACAGTAAAAATAAAATGAAATAAGCAGTCTTACAGAGGATATTTATCTTTCTCTATAAAGGATCTAAATTTGATGAAACATGATTTTTTTATGTTATATTGCAATTTTCATAACGTGTTTATTTAAAATTATTTACTCATGTCATTATATTAATTAATATTTACATTTTTTGTTATTATTTTTCAACGTAATTTTTTTTTAATTGAACGAGGAAAAAATATTTTAACAAATTAATGAAGAGAATGATAGAATTTCAAAAACGTATTAAAATAATTTAATACAATACTACAATTAATATGCTGTGAAAGTGTAATTATCGTTAAGCAGAAATTCTGTATCTTTTGTACTAGCAAAATAAGTAATACAATCGTACGAAATTCCCAATATTGCAGAACTTAAAGATAAAACTATGCCAAAGAAACATAAAAAACTATTTTTTTCTCGACGACGAATAATCGTATACATACTCGTTTTTATGAAGGTTTTCTAAAAGCTTTTATATTTTACTAAAATAAACTAAACATTGAAAAACATTATAAAGAAAATAGAGTACGTCTAGAATGATTGAAAATTCACTGTTTTACAAACAAAAAAGTTAGACTATTTGATGGAAGGTTTCATTAAATATTGTACGCATGTTAAGAGTTTTTTGTAGTTTTTATTTTTTAACGTAAAAAAATAGTAAAATGATTAAGCGTTGCTACATATTTTCGAAAGATTTTATATTAGGTTTTCGAAGGACTTGTTGATTAAGGTATCGTCTTACTGTTAGGTTGTGGGACTGCGCCAGAAAAACCACATCTGTAGGATGAAAGATAGTCAACTAGGAAAGGCCTTTCTCACACATATTATCTGGAAATATATTAAGAGTGTTGGACTGTGATGAAGAAGATATCGAATCCTAAAATAGTATATAGACCTCACGATAGATAGATGGAAATTTGAACATGTTTTTGGAGGACGTTTTAGTAGTCAGTTTTCGTCTATTACGTTTTTAACGTTCGTGACGCTTAGAAAAGGCAGTCACACTTTTTATCTAGTGTCAATAATACACGGTGACTCTCAAAATCAGATGCTCACTCCATGAAATTTTGTGATGAAAGTCGCAGATTAAAGAATGGGCCAGCAAAATAAAAGCTCTACAGGCACGCAGAAACTGGCTATGATACGTGCTACGGATACCTCAAAAGGATCCGATTGATTCTCCATTTGCCAAGTAAACTTTCGGAAAAAAAATCTATTCACTGTATGTATGTAAATACGATTAAGTATTCCTTTCACTTGAGATGTAAGCCAACATCTTGGTCTATTTTTTATCAATCAATTATTTTTTACAACAATCAATAACCTTTGCTTTAAAATCTTGAGAACCTCTATTTGTATATAATTTACAGTAAATTTCTTCACATTTCAGATTTCCATAATTATTGCCTATTAGTGTTTACCGCTGAGTTCTTTTAAAAAGTATTGAAAAACGTAAGTTCTTGCTAAGTTCATCCCGGGACTTTCCCTGTAAGCCGTCGCATGGTACTTCATAATATATTCCTGAAAAGTTGTAAGTACATTTCAGGTTTGTTAATGATTAGTCTGCTATAGTTTAATAATATAGAGTAAATTTAATTTTACTGAATGAGCCAAAAGGGAGGTATTTTAATTATTATTATTGTCACGTCATTATCATTTAGCGTTTGCAAAAATAAAAACTTTAATGCCAGTATGTTAAAATATATTATATATTATTCATGTATGAGTATAGGGACCGCTCATTTACTACAGTTGTTAACTTTTATTATCATTTTAAGTTGTCGTACAGTAAATATTTAAGTAGTGAAGTCTCGTTAGTGAGCTTTAATGGGTAGCTTTTGAAAGCTGTATAAAATAATATCCATTTGATAACACATCCCTAATTCCGGCCAAGGGGCTAAATACTCAAAGTCATAATATAATGGTCGGCTAATGGACGTCGGCAATAGAATTTATTTAGGCATGCCCCTTTATTCGGGCAATATCTTGAAAGGATATGAGTCTGATGAAAGGGATACTAAACCATTTAAAAAAAATAATGTCAAATTTATTAATTTTAAGAAAAAAAACATACAAGTATTTAATTATAAAATGATATTATCTTGAATTGCCATCTAATTATATTATAAGCAAGAATTAAATATGGCTCGTTGTAAAACCAGCAAGTGTTATGAATTGTTTTATTGACAAGTAAGGATCTATATCCAACACACTTAGCTAGAACAAATCCTCGGTGACCGTTATCAGTCATTAAATTCAGTCTATGGGACTTTTATCATTTATGAAATTCAGGATATACATATACATATATATATATAAAGACAAATGACCATGAGTTCAAAAATAATTTTCGTTTAACTTATTTATATGTCTAGTAATTACGCATGTATATTAAACTTATACGCTCAGGATAAAGGAATTACAAAAAAAACTGGGTAGCCCTACGAGGTATCAATTGACATATTCTTGGTATTGCACGAAGAGATGAATGAGCAAATTAATGGGAAAAATATAATTAAGTAGAAAAATCCTGTCAAGACGTATTCATATTGCGGATATCCATATATATATTTCACTTTCGTAGTGGATATCTTCACACTGTGTAGATCCATATTCTCCACTTTCGGAGTAAACATGGTAGATATATATATAGAAAAAAAAGCACTTACATGTATGCCAGAGTGCCCATATATAGGGCGACACTTACCAAACGCAAATATAGATTTCTATCCGCCAATATGTATTATTAATTGTCATAAGCACTAATGTGTAAAAGATCTGCATATTATCAGTCTACTGATTTTTATATCTTCTCCGTGATTGAATTGGGTAGAGTCTAACACATTAGTGGATTTAATTTTAAATAGATTTTTAACTGGAATTTAAACGTGTACATATTTTATTTATGAAAGCTCGTCAATTTACGTACAACAAAATATAATTTGATATTCTTTCTATTTCTTAAATTATTGATTTAAATTATAAAAATAATATATATCACAATTTTGGAGTTTGATTTACTATGCCTCTATATATATAAAACAAGGATATATATTACTAATTCCAAATGCCTGCGGACCGAATTTTGCATAAAATTATATCGAAGGGATTTTATTATTACACGACAGAATGATTAAATTGGTCTCACACGGTTTACCAGCCCTGCCTTCGGGGCAAGTAAGGTTAGATTAGTTTTATAAAGCTGAGCCGCCTTACGACGCGAAGGATTATTTCTTGGCAGGGTTGTCACTTTTATCACAATGTCTCACAATTAATTATTCAATGCATTTACCCTATACTACGTGATAAGCGATAGGCAAAACAGGAAATAGTTGAGATTCTTTTAATATCAACTGTCACGGAGGTCTATGAAAGCATATAGGGTTGTATATGAATTTAAGGAGTAAAATATATTTCCTAAACCGTCTTATATATAAATTAATTATGAAATATATTGTACAGACAGAAATTTTATTTCAATCACATTTTTTTAAATTGATGAGTTTCAAATTAAACTCAAATAACTTTAATTAATTGTAATTATTTAAATAAAAAATAATGATATTCAAGAAAAATACAAAAAAAGTTTGATATTTGATCCTTTTCGGAAAGCTATGACGTTGAACTTATAACTGGTGTATACCACAATTGTCACACATTTTGTACGTCAAAACCAATGTGATTAATTGAAAATGTCTTAATCAACGAAACCAGCTTTAATATTAGAGTATAAAATTTATTGAGAAATCTAAAAAAAAATATTATTTCAAGGAATCATCTTTGGAGGTTGGGAACATCATGTCTATCTGAAAATTATACTCGCATTGTTTATGTGGTTACAACTATACTTGAGCACAAAATCGATATTATTCATAAAACGTTTGCGTTCAGTACTGGTAGGAGTTGCTAAATTAAATGACAGGCATTCGCAATTACTTCAATTTGCAAACGTTTATTTATCGTATACTTTGTTGCTTAATTCAGTGTGTTCAAGTGGGACCTGATACAGTTAATTTATTAGACTGTGTCTGGACTTTTGAACATGGAGTAAGAAAATCTCCTTTGAATTTTAAGCCTTATCTTGACAGAATGGTTTCTCCAGGGGAATTGATAGTCAGACATGTCAAGTGTGGATTTTAATTTCTAAAGAAGGTCGCACGCTTTGTTGAATGAAACCATGGCGTTAATTATATAAAAAAAACTTCACATATTACACTAAATAAAACTAAAGCAAACAATAAAATCTTGATTTTATACATAGTTTAATTAAACCCACAAATGTTTCATTAAAAGTTTGAACTTGTCAGGTTTTGTCTGACATCACTTTTCTCTACACGAAAACTTTAAACATTTAAAGTTACAAAGTTTAATATTTAACATCGTCGAATAACTAACTTTGTTTGTAATTGTATATTGCATCACATAGTTATACAATTTAATTATAATAAATCTTACATATTTTGCTTTAAAATATTGTAGCTGTTATTTCGATTTTCTTAATAATGGCGTGGAAGCCAAATTATTTAGGGACACAAGTAAAAAAAAAAACAGTGACATAAAAACATTTCGGTGTTTAAAAGATGTAAACTAAGTTAATGTGCTATTTATCAAATATTTGATCTATGAAGGCACTAAAATTGGCATACAACAAAGATAAAATACGGTTAATATTAATCAATCCAAAGTGTGCTTCAAAATCAAAACGGCACTTACGACTATTTTTAAACTTTTCTCTTCTAATTGTAGTATTTTACTTAAATGATTGTTTTCTGATACATTATTAATTATATTAGCAGAAACTATCATAGCATACAATAATTTATATCCACCATTTTATAAATATATTTAAATATATGAAAATATAGGATACAAAAGCGTAGTTGTGATGATAAATCATATTAAACAATATTTTAAAATCAAACTGATATTATTAATGCAATACGCGTTCACTTGTAAAGACGTTATTTCAAAAAAGTATAATTGGCATTAATTATAATTCTACAGATTCCTATCAAGACCTCAATCTATAATAGTGACTCAAGGAAATAGCCACCGGCAAAAATAGTTAAGGAAATTAATCTGAACAATTATGACTGAATATAATCAATCAATCGATATAAAATAATGACAATTTGATTTGATTTATATTTATAAAAATGTTGACAGCTATTTCGTTTGTAGTTTTTTTTAACCATGCCTTATTCCGAAATCGAGCATATGGATGAATGTGAATTCTCGATACATTTTTACTGTTATTAACGTTTAAATAATCGAAGTATAATAACTGTTAGTAGTATTTTTAAAAATAAGCTTTATAAATCAGTGATATTATTTGACTGTGAGAAATAATAATTTCACATATTGACTATTTACTCAATTAATGACGGTATATTTAGAAAAAAATAAGTTATAGTTCATATATGCGATAAATCTTTATTTTTTATACCATTCACACATTTCAAAATACGATAAATAACAAATCGAAATACCTACGGTATTTAATTAAGGCTGTATTCATATCAACCAATTTCACAACGCATAAATTATTAAAACGGTCATAACTCAAAATATCACAAAAATAGATAAGCCGTTATTAAAAGGTTAAAAGTATTCAATGGAAAAATGTAAATGAATACGATCCGTATAAAATTTGTTATCGGATCTGTTTTTTTTTAATAACTGCTAAATGCTTTATACTGAGAAGAAATATGGAAATGATTAATAAACATGATTGCAATCGTTTTAAACGTTTTCCAACGAACCAGTCCCAAAGTATTTAATAGAAACACATTCTGCCAATCAGTTCAAAAATCAAATTTGATTTTATGACTGCAATAAGATGAAAAAAAAAACGTTTTATTGTGCGATTAAAATAATTAATATGCCTATTAAAACTCCAAATATAATTTTATAATTATTACTACTATTAAAACAGCTGAAATCAAAAGTAGCATTTACAAACATGGAAATTAATATTCAAATGAAGCAGGCACGAATAATGTTTGAATGATTTTAGCCCGAGTTTAAATGAATATCGTAACAGTTTATTCATAATTTCCTAAATATATATTGTTAAAATTTTATATAGATTACTCATTTCGAAATGGCACTTCATGCCAACGACTATGGTCAACCATCATACCTTATTAAATATTATATTTAAATAATATGTTTTAATTTTAAGCATATCTGCTTCTAGATCTAGAGTGATACATAAAATCTATGCAATGTAAAGATTTTAATTGTTTTATTTCACGGGAATAGATTTCGTTAGGCATCAAGTCCTACATTTTTAGATGTTTAAAAATCTTACAGTTGTGGGATTTGAGCCCACAATCAAAGCCATGGAGACGCTTTCTACCCAGTTACTGCATCGAAATCACAGAAAAAAATAATGAAAGATTAATTATTAAACATAATGGTTACTGA
Organism: Rhyacophila evoluta; assembly: GCA_022683975.1. Lineage (NCBI taxonomy): Eukaryota > Metazoa > Arthropoda > Insecta > Trichoptera > Rhyacophilidae > Rhyacophila > Rhyacophila evoluta. The sequence continues at coordinate 28,197 of JAGVSQ010000854.1, forward strand.
CAAGGTAATTTTACAGTATATTTAATATTTCACTATGAAACGATTGATAGAAATTTTTGTATCGCGTAGAATATGTATTTATTTTAAGTAATTGGTTTCAAATTATAAACCATACAAATTTTGTTTTCACGCTTAAAAATACAATAATGGTGGATCAAATATCAACCGATTATATGGTACATTCGACAAATCTGTCTATGTGAAATCGACAACGAAAGTCAATTCCCTTCAAAAGATATTGCGTAATTGTTATTAAACCTTTCTAAATCAATTAGATCGATAAATATACTCAAATAAAGTTCGAAGTAAAAGTATGGTAGTTAATTAACTTTGGCAGTATTCCATTGTCATTATATTATAGAGTGATTAATTTATAATTTAATGTGTACTATTCACTTACTTGTAAATTTCAAGAACAGATCACAATATAATCAATTTATCCCGTAGTGTCACAGAGTATATTCAATGATTTATTCCAACAATATGGTCGAGCGTTCATGACCATAATAGGTAACGCTTACGACAAAAAATATATGGAATAGTATAATCTTTCACAAGAATACAGTCCTTTAGATGTCGGAGACCAGATACAGATAGCCATGGCTATTTAGTGACGCGGCTTTCCTGTCTAAATAATCAATACAAATAAATTCAAAGCCTTATAGATCTTAAATACAGATAAATCTGAACGCTTCGTTATTTTAATTGTAGCTATGTGAACTGAGAGTGTTGGGAATAGTTATTACACGGGCAATACTTATTTTTATTTAGTTTATTTTGTGTTTAATTATCTAAAAACTTATATTTAAAAAACAAATACATTGGGTGTTTGTAGTCCGTTACGCATTTGACGTTTATTAATATGCAAGATGGGTTTCTTACATTTATAAAATATGCAAATACAAAAGTTGGGATAGCTTTATATTGTTATTATTTACCATATCCGCTTTGAAAATAGAGCATATATATCTTCACAATTTAAAGATTGTCTAATCCGTAAATTGAGTTTATGGATATCTTCACGATGTATTGACTCATTTTGAGATCTTTTTTCAAAGAAATTTCCCGTTGCACGTTCAGAAGTGCAATTTTTTCATTTTTAAAATCATTATGTAGCTTTGCAATTCGAGTTTTCAATATACGACATCGAAAGCCATCCGCTTATCACTGAATCAGACATTAATGATAAAAAACAAAACGCGTTTATTTAATAATTATATTACATATTTGCATTAGATATATAGCGTATGTGTATTATAATGTATAATTGAATATAAACTATCGTAAAACAGGCCACAAGGAAGAAATTTGTTAAAATAAGTCTTAACAATCTGGATATCCATATCCTCCATTTTTGGAGTGGCGATCTTCATACCATTGAGATCCATCCATATGTTCTGCTTTTGGAGCAGGCATGGTAAAATAAAATTATAAATTATGTAGCGTATGGTCTTAAATAAATTACAATGTTGTGAATAGTCCACAGCCAAGTACTATAAATATTCCACAAATTATTTTTAATACTTATGAGTAGATTCCATAAATGCTTATAACATCAGGGACAATAATTATGGTACACGGAAATTTCTATATTGCAACGTAAAAATCCGAACATAAGTGTTTCAAGTAAAAATTCTTAATAACATATTATTTCATATTAGTTTTAACATATGTAAAATGATATTTTAACACATAACTATTGCAGTAATATCGATGATAGTCAACACAAAAAAAACTCGTGGTTATATTAATACCGCATTGCCCTTCCGTCGATAAAATCGATTTTAAATTCTTACTGGTCAATGACTTATAAATCTAGACAAATAATTCCCAGCGAACAAATCCAAATCGAAGAAAATCGATTCTACAAAAAAACTGAAACCAAAAAAGTTACAATCGATGAATTTCGAAAAAAAGCTCGTGAGTAGTCCGAGATGGAAAAATAAATTGAATGAATGAAACGAAATAAAATTTAATGTGATGAAATTTTTTCGATGACAAACACAAAACAAGAATGCATCAAGCGTAAAACGTAAAATAATATGGATACGCCATGCAACGTTAAAAAGAACGCTTTAGTACTTACGTAACATCAATTGTTTTAACGCTGCGTTAACTCTAACAATCGTTAACATTAACAATTGATAGGTATGGGATACATTCTGTTAATTACAATGTGAATACATAAACTATTATTAATTTACCTCTAGGAAATGTCACTTCTATACAGAATATTTATCAAATGAAATAATAAATATATCATGTAATGACACGACTTTATTTTTGTGTTCCTAAAGCGTTCCTTGTACATGAATATTGATTAAGATAATGAAAAGTCAACTCACCAGAAAGGCCCGCCTTATTGATGCTATTAGAACTCGAAAATCCAGGAATCTTCTTCCACGCCTTCTTACTCCAAAATCCACCAGATTTTTGGGTGGAGTTGGAATCATTAACACTAGTCACACTTTTGCTTGGCAGAATCGAATTATCCGACTTTCTTGAACAGTGATTATTACAATCCGGCTTCATCTCCTTATGGTCTTTCGAATCCAAGATTCTTACTCCGCGTCCCGATCCGTATATCACAGCTGGTGGTGAAGCCCTAGGTAAACTCAGAGAACCTCTTGGCTTATATCTAAGGCTTCCGACGTAGCTGGCGCCACTACTGCTACCACTAAAACCACTGTCTAAATCAGGTGGATGGCAACTAGCAGGCGAAAGCAACTCATCCGTTGGACCCACCCTTAATAATTCTTCTAAATTATCACCTCCTTCTGCCTTTTCAGAATCTGGTGACTCAGACTCTGGCATCAACATTGCTTCGACAGATAAATTAAGTTCTCCTAATATCCTCTTATGCCTATTTTCTACCCTTCTCACTTCTTCTTCCACAATACTTTGGTTTAAAGATATCAAAGATTGTTGATGACTTGTTCTATGCTTGGGACAATTTCTAGAACCGTCAGTTATTTCTTCATAAATATTTTCTTCCGTTCCATATCGAGTTAGATACGTATGTCGGACGGTCCTTTCCTTAGGAAGTAAGCTTTTGGGTATATTGGGCGGTGTTTTTTGACAGCAATTACTACGAGATGATCCTGGAGCGGAGGCACTAAGTCTACGTGCAGCTGCGCCTGGTTCATAATATGCATACGAATAGTCACCAGGTTCAAATCTTTCCATTGTTGCAGCGATATTATCCCTATTCCATTGAACGGGAGTATCCCGTTGGGACGTAGACATAGCAGCAAATCTGGCCGGTAATATTTCATCTAAGTCTTTTGCACACCTTTCATCCAATGACATAATATTGTCTCCCTCTTCCTGATACTTTTGGGAATTCTTCCCGAGATATTTTTTGGATCCGTAATTTTTATGATTGCAATCCTTAGGAGATCCTCCATCCTTCGGCGGAAAATTATGAACTTCCGCTGTTGTAAGGATATGCTCATCGGTGAGATAAGATTGACAATGTCTTGGATCTCGCACCGGTTCCGATGAAGAATGGTGGTGCCTATGGTGGCCAAATGTCTTAGACTTCTGTACGTCATCAGAGTAACATTTCGGATGATTAACAAGAGCATTGCGAGAAGCTGTCGCGAAATGGTTTCTTTCAAAGATTCTTCTGTCACAATGAATATCTCCTAAATAATTCCTATGGTTATATGCTTCGCAGTCTTCTTCGAGTTCTCTGCAAGCATTTTGCCTATGGTTGTAGTCTTGAAGGCACTCCTGGAGATCGTACTCCAGGTGGTTGATCCTGTCCTCTTCAGACAGGTTGTTGTTGTGATGCCTAAGTGGGGGTGGGTGATGGGGTGGTGGCGGAAAGTGTAGAAGCGGACGGCAAGGCGTCGCTGCACCAGGTGCAGGTGGTGGAGGGTATCTCCCGCAGTAGATAGCTTCAGCTTCATCCACCGGAGACATCACGCGGCGCCCACAGCGCTGCTCCATAGCGCATTTTATTTCAGAGTCTGGAATAAAAACAACACAAAAAATTAGTCACAAGAATTAATTTTTAGTGTAAAAATAAATGGAATCGACACCAATTGTATATTTCGTATGACGAGTTTTATATATATACTATTTGTACAAGCTGATCGACTAGAGTTGTTCTTTACTAGTAATAAAACTATGTAGTATAAATAATTAGACACCCAAATTAAAATAAAAGACATCTTAATTAAGAATCCAGATTCGTTCAATTGTTATAGATAAGTTGCAGTACTCGTAGAAAAAATCTGTTTCGAACTATTGTTTAAGGTTTTAAGCAATCCGGATACTTTTTTTGACACAAATTATTTTTTGCAAAATACCAAATTACGTCTGAATTTTTAAGTGAGAATGATTGTATTTCGAAAATAATATAATATTTACAGTCAAAGTTTATTTAAGCGATCTCACTGAAATCTTCAATATACTCTAAAATAAATTATAATAAGAAACAAAGTGACGGCAGTATATTCTTAGAGTAGTCATTTATTCATTAGCGTTTTCCAATGACCTATTACCAGACACTCCTATATAATAATATGCCTCTGAAAGTCATTTTTCATAACTAATGATTCGTTTCTGGACGCATGAGAGTGAGCGCTGACAAATGACTGGCGGATGCTGTTGTCTATGCAATAAATAATGACAAATTACATTCACTCAATATACAGAGGCATAATGTATAATAAGATGTCAAGTAATAAATATATAAAAGAAATACTATATTTTAAAAATATATATAAAAGTTTTCTCTAAGCTGTATTTAAATTCATTCAAATTTAAAATTGACTTTGAATAATTTAGTGTAAATCGCTTGTAATTTATTTAATGAGATATCCTGTATTTCAGTTTTTTCGAAGTGGCGATTTCGCCCTCTGGACGCGTTACAGAGATCCAGAGGGACGATTCAGACCTCAGGGGCGGGTATTAATGCTTTGCTCATTAAGGAGACGGCGAGGGCAATAATTTGGATGACAACATATTTTATTTTTTATTTTTTCCACTTGAGTATACGATATATCATCATTTTTAGTTAAAATAATCATACCAATAGAATATTAATATGTATTTCAACATATTTATAGTACATTATTAGCGAAATAAAAGCACACATTGTATACTGCAAGAGATTTTCAGAATGGCAAATTTTAACGTGTTTTAGATGTCGTATTTGTTACCTTACTGATAAAGTAGGCAGCTTCAAGAATCTTCGAGGGTAAACATAATATACACAGTTGAATGTAAAAACATGGATATATGATATTATTGATAGAAATTATGTGGATTAGTGTGGATTTCCTTTTGTTTGAAAATGAGATCTTTGATGTGGAGTCCAATTAATTTTAGGAAATCTGGTTTATAAAATATAATTTACGTTGCTTAAGTATTTAACGGAAAATACATGTGTATGTCTGCACGTCACATAAGCTCTTCCCAAGCGATAAATAGGAGCAATATGAAAGTTTCACATGTTATTTCCTTTTTTTTTATTTCTAAATCAACTGTTTTTACAACTTTAAAAATTGTCAAATTTTTTTTTTTTT
>JAGVSQ010000855.1:0-33728 GCA_022683975.1 Rhyacophila evoluta
GATTCGAACCCGCATTCCCCGGATCGTTAGACGCGCACGCTACCAACTACGCTACTACTAACTTTAATAATACTACATAGTAGTAATCAAAAAGCCTATAATATAAAGCTTTGTATTTTCTGTTCATTTAAGCCAAATCTGATTTTTTCCTAAGGCCATCTATTCATATTTACACCGTTATGCTTCGGATTTCCTCATAGCTGTACAAATATGGCAAGTAGTGAAGGCACGAGATAGCTCGTAGGCGTCCTGGGCAAGTAAACAACCTACGAGATATCTCGAAGTTGGCAGTCAATGTGTTAAATAATATTTAATTTTATTGAAGATGTTTTTTGAGTAAATCTATCTAAAATTTTGTCTTAATTTTTTTTCACTTATCTGGAAAAAAAATACAAAAATTTTCTACTTTAACATATTAAAAACTACCCAGCGTTTTGGTAATAGTGACAGCAATTATGGAAGAAACATTGTTTTCTTCTAAGTAAACAAATCTTCGATAATAAATTAGTTCTAATGTATTCATGTCAATCGATAGAAATTCTTCTATTATATTAGGCACTGTATTTGTTAATATGGATATTTTCAGGAAAGAGTGGTACAAGGGAGTATCGAACTCCACCAGCTGTGGCTCCACCTCAAGTGCCATCTCATTATGCGCCAAACTTCCCGTTGGGCCACCCACATCATAATTCAACTAACTCCGGTGGCCGACGTGGACCTGGTTATTCTACATTGCCCATTGCTCATCCCCAGGTCTGTATATATAAACAAAAATATTGTACTCATCGATATGTTTAGTTACAATTGTTTTTATATTTCATCATATTTATACTACATGGTGTACTATAAATATGACTTATTTTTTTAAAATGCATCACCATCTGTTGAAGAAGAAATTGAGTGAGAGTGAAGAGAAATGTGAATTTATTAGCATTATTTATATTATTTAAAAATAATACCACAAAAATGTTTCCTTGGTCAAATTAGATTTTGCTCCAGACTGACGTTAAGAAACACTGTAACACTCGATCATTATTTACTGTTTTCTTTCAAATATGATACAATTTAATTGGAAGCAAAAAATGATGCAATATATTCAACTAATGACTGCCCCTCGACAACTTCGAGCATGGCAACTCAGTATCCATTAAGTGTGGCTGCCACGAGAGCCAATTTTTTGATGGTTTACCGTGCGTAATTGATACACAGCTTAACTACACTCTGTGCTTTAATCAGTGTAATCTATTATAATGTGTGATGTCAGAAATAGGGATGGTTGTTTTTTTACTATTTTTTATTTTAATTTTGAATTTCAAAGGTTGGGACTGTACATCCTACTCAGCACTCTTTATCAACTTCATACAATCAACAAGACCTACACTCGAATATGCCACGTAAGAGTTTTCCATATATAATATATATTATGTTGTCCTTCATTTACTATAAACTATATCATCCCCTTTGAGAAAAAAATCATGAAATGCAGTGATTTTCAATCAAAAGTAATATACCCATAAATTAAAATGGATCTTGACATCAATTAGCAGTTAAGAAAATATTAACATTTAAGATGGAAGAAAAATATATGATAGAATGATAATTTATTTGAATTGTTCATTTAGCTCCTCCTTCTCCGTTGATTGGTTCAGATGGCCAGGATCATGGACAGCATCCACTGCATTCAGGACATGGAACTGTAAGTAGTCGGTGTAACATAATAGATATCTGTTTGACCGGTATATAAAATAAAACTTTTAAAATGAGCAACGGATTGATTTAGAGTGTATATATTAGTTATATGTTTTTCTTATTAAATTTCAATGTTCACATGGAAATGTGCTACCTGATATTATAATGACATAATATAATAATAATAGTAGAGAAACTTAATTTTGCTGATATTTTATTGCAGCGTTTGTCAGCGTCGAGTGGTCGAGGTGGCTCTGTGTCACCGCCTTTACCGCCTCCACCTCCTCCTGATGAAGATGAACATGCAGCTTTCGGCCGTCCCCGTCAAGCACATCTACTTCAGGTATAATTATTTTGTTTATTAATCATATCTTCTTCTTGATCTTGGCTTGAATTTTGCCATGTATAAATTGCCATTTAGATGTATAAGTTCCTCAATCAATTGTTTTTTTGCAATTATGTTTGTTTTGTTAAGTCTCACATAATTTTTATTTTCTTATTTTTGTGTAATTATTGCTTTCCTGCATGTACATGTATTGCTTCATACAGAAATTAGTCCTTTCAAAAATGATAGATAAAATTTCTGCTCTTAAAATGTTTTATCAACTTAAAATTTATTTAAAATTTAACATATTTACATACCTACTCAGATTTCAATATCTTTCCATCTATTTCTATTGGTTTGTGAATACGTATATCAAGTTAATGAGAGTAAAAAGGAAATAAATACCTTACTCATCATGTAATCTAATGAGGAAACTGTGTTGGTACCCTGGCCCTTATTGTATCTGAGTTTGGCTGTAAATTAATATTCGTGATACAAATTTATCAGCTACATCCTGCGAGAGTCACAGCTCACTAAGTCAATATGATAACCGTAACATGTTTTGTTATTAAATTCATTGAATAATAGCAAACGGTTATTTATAATAATTATTGCTCAATGTTTGAAACAAAATTGATTCTATTTTGCTGGCTTGAATAATCAAAATAGGAATTAATACATTGTTTGTTAATAGTTACTTTTAGCTAGTGATTTAAGATTGAATTCGCCTTTACAGATTTTTTTCATAGTGTGTACCGTCTATGGATGCTTCGTCAATTTTTCAATTTTGCGTGCTTATTGTATTATTAATTTTTACAGGGAAGTCAAGGTGTAATGATTTCGCATTCCCAGCATTATCAGCCTGGGCAAGGCTCAGTAGCTGGCATGATGCCTACCATTGTTCCTGATGAAGAGGATCTTCCAGGCTGGGTACCAAAGAACTACATTGAGAAAGGTAACTTGTCTGAATTTTTTATTGTTTTAGTGATAATCTCCATCACATTTTTTGTAAAAATAAAATGGGACTACTTTTATTATTTTTCTTCATTTCTTGTGACAGATGAGTCATTGATAAAAAATGTGGACTGACTTATTTACACACTAATTTTAATATTATATATGATATGAAATTGTAATTTACCTTTGTATTTTAATCCTTTTTTTGCTGTATGATAGATTGAAGATGATTATTGGCTATCATTATATTTTCTAAGAAAGTGTGCTATGTTAAGTTTTTATAGTATTTCATTTAATCTCAACACTATTTGAAGTTTGTTTAAATTTATGTTGATTGTTATTTGTGACCCAGTTGTCATCTTTTACCAATTACTGGCCATGTTTAAATGACAATGTGCACAATAAAAAATATTGAAATATACTCTGACTAAAATGATAATAATAATTGGTCTACTGGTTAGTTCATTACCTTGTGATTGATTATATTTATTTGATTCAAATTATTATATTCACAATGGGAAAAGTTCTAAGGAAAGGTTCATCATCACAAATTTCATATTTGTATATTAAATACTTGATTTGTTGATTTAGATATTTTAAACTAACATAAAAGTAAATGCAAGACATAATTATTGTAATATGAAGACTTGGTATCAAGGATTATGATAAGATAACATTTATTGCAGGGAGATATGAACTGAATACAAAATAATCACTGATGAGATTTTATAGCACTTTAGTCAAGTAACGACCTGTATGGATGGATGTGGACAATGTAGAAAGTTATGATTTTAATATCAAATCTATTTTAAAATTCTATCATTATTAAATATTTAAGTTAAATGTTTTCAAAACTTTAAAACTATTCTGTTTTAAATTGCAGTTTTGTCTGTTGAATGGTAACCTTATTAATGCTTAAATTTTATATGATTTTAGTGGTTGCTATTTATGACTACTACGCAGATAAAGAGGATGAGCTGTCGTTCCAGGAGAGTGCTGTTGTATATGTGCTGAAGAAAAATGATGATGGCTGGTGGGAGGGAGTGATGGATGGTATCACAGGACTCTTTCCTGGCAATTATGTTGAACCTTGCGTGTGAATTTATCAATTATATTCCAGGATATATTCATGGCACTGTATTAGTAGTTATTTAACTTGACTACCAGTTGTTTGAAACAAATCATGACGTTATTATATTGCTACGTTCTTTCTTTCAACATCTCATTCTTTATAGTTAAAGTCAACATTTTAAGAACAGAATGAAATATATTTTTTTTTTTCCTTAAGTACTATTGGTAAATAGTATCAATCATTATGTATGTAGTAAAATATTATATTTCTACTCGAAACACATACGATTTGTGGAGTGAAATACACATTAGAGAATTATATATGCAATTTCATATGGCTGTCAGATTCGAACCCATGAGCCTGTTGATTTGAAAAACAGTCACTATCTACTGCTCCATGGTGGAGGATAATAAATCAAAAACACTGATAATTTTAAGAATCACTTCTATGGGTTATGTATTAGAATTTATCTCTTAAAATAGCTCATTTGCCTGTTGTGTGAGTAAATATAAAACATGATTTGTATTGAACTTATGGATGTAAAAATATATTATTGCATATGATTATTGTATTATCAATATATTAGGCCTAATTTCCCAGAATGTTAACTGACATGTAAATTTATTTGTATTATATTTAGAAAAAAATGTCACTTTATATACATTAGGATTCTTATACTATAATGTGGACTTTACAAATTATAACTTCTTTTTGAGACTTCCATTAATGGTTACTAATTTATTTTATATTATTCCAAGGCATTTGTATTTTGAATATTCAGTAATATTTAAAAATATTGTTTCAGGGTTCAGAGCGTAATATATGTTATGATAAAATAAAATTGTGTCAGTAGTGAAATTTTTAGGCATTTATTTTCATTAATGTTTTATTTTTCAAAAATCACAAAATTTCGAGTATGTATTTCAAAATTTAATCTGTCCATAACAATAGTATTTTGATAAAAAGAAAAACAAAAACAATATCGTATATCTTCTGGCAAATACTTTGACAATATCAATACATTATTGGGGACTATATTAAACTATTAAAAAGTTTACTTTTGCAGCAGATTTTAATGGTTTACTATTTGTTGTGACTGATAAGTAATTTGATTGTACAGTAATGTTAATAAATTTAAATATTAAAAATTGTCTATGTCAAAACATTTGCTAGTAGTCAGGTATTTGAAGTTTTTACTGAGTCAAGTGCTGTTAAAGCGTAACAAGAAATATCTGGCTAAGAATGATAAACAAAGATATTTTTTGGTGGGGGGCATCAGAAAAAGTATGTCACATTTCAATTTCACTGAAAAATTTGCTTTATTGCTGGTTTACAGAATAATAATTAGTTTTAGTGAAAAATGTGTATTTACAGACTATAAATTATACCTTAATATTAATCAAATATACAGTGCAAGTTAAATCATTAATATGCTTGCATTTTTTGTAATAATAATAATTATAACATTTGTATTTAAAAACATGGAATAAAGTTCTATAATTTTCAATTTGTATTTTTTTTAAAACAAAGTTTTGAGTACAATAAATATCTGGACTTGAAATCATTAACGGTGATGTGTTAGTTTTAAAAAAATAAATTATATACATAATATAGTGCATTTCCTATTCCTTTTATTTCAATGGTCCTCTTTAATTTATCTTTTTTGCTTGGAGGCCTGTCTATGTATTATGTAATAGCGTCTAGTTGACCATTGCAATCACCAACACAGAAAACGTGTTACAAATTCATCACAATACAGCTTTAAATATTTATAGTTTAAACCCGCTTACCGAACCAAAGATTTAACAAAGTAGGTATTCAATTTTTACAAATATGTAATGATGTATATAAGCTTAACAAAATTTTCCTAAAAGGCAATGCATAGATAATTATTTGTTTAAACTAATGAATAGTTGAATAGTGATAATGTAATAATTTTCAATATTTTCTTAACCAAAATTATTTAGTATAAGATAACAGAAAACAGCAATGTCTTAAAATATTTAAGTAAAATCAACACTTTATTTTAATTATAGCTCAAATATTGTCTTGAGCAAATCAAATAACAAGGAATGGAGACAGTTATTAGATTTTTTTATAATTCTATTTTAATCACACTCAAATAGCCATATTATGACAGATTTTCTAATGATTTACAAAACACATCTGTGCCAGATATCAGTCATTTTCAGATAAGGGTATTTAGAATAATATTTTTCGATTCAATCATGCAATCAATAAATTGTAACAGAATTCATTGCACATCATTATTTTATCATCAGTTAATATAAAATTTCAGTTAATTTACAATACACTACACAATTCATTACAGACTGCCCCAGATAGATATTTTAGAATTTCATTGATGTTTGAAATAACTTTATAAAACTTAGCACTGGTCGTTGATTTTACAGCCACGTCTTGCGAATTCCGTCAAATTCATTCCGCAAAAAAATAGTCATAAGTACATAGCAAACAAAGTGGTGTTTTGCACAAAGAAATATGTTGCTATACGAATGAGCATGTGTGAAATCGAATAAATGTCAAAAAGTGTCGAATTATCTCTGTCGTGGCACGAACGATTGTCATCGTATGATATCGCTGAGTAAAATCAATTTCAATAATTTTAAATTGATCGTTTTCTATCACAATTTTATGGTTTCTTATTATTTATAACCTACCACATTCTGAACCCTTATTTTTTACATTTGTTTTTTTATTTATGAAGACACAGAGTAATACAACAATTATGTAAATGTGGTAAATGAATAAGGAGAGAAGCTTTTTATTAAAAGTAGGAATAGTGTAAATATTTATACTAAATACTTTCCTTTATTTTCAACATTATTTTACAAGTCAATAATAATATATTGTGAGGCAGTATGTAATATAAGTATTACCTACATTTTTATCAAAAATTCATGTTATTCTAACGTAATGCAAATGATATGTTAATATATATTATGAATTAGATGAGACAGAACCGAAGTAGAGAGGCGAGCCATGCCTATGGAGCTGGTTTGGAAGTGGTCCAAGTCCGAGGAAATTGATTCCGCATTTTTAACGCTATTAGTAAGCCTTACACCTAAATATTGCTCCAGGCATGTTGAAGTATCTGTTTCAAGTTCTGCTGTTAAGCACTGAATTGATGTTTAAATTCACAATTTATCTATTTTACACTTTGTTTCTTTATTTATTACATTTATATAAGTGTATACAGTGAACTCCCGATTTGAATATTTCTGCTATAATGAAATTCGTAATTCAATACACACAGATAATGGATCTGATAAAATTAGTTTTACAAAACACAAATTCAAGGAATATTTAGCTGAAACATTTGAAGAAAAAATCAAATCACAAATGCTTTTGCTTCATCCTATAGTGAAAAGTAATTATCAATTATATTTTTGCTGAATGCCGAAAGTATTGTAAAGTACTAAGTGTTGACTAAATATATTAGTCATTGATTTACATTATGACAGCAGTTTTCAAATAAAAACAATGTATGTATCAATAAGTATTTTAGCTATATGACAATATATTACCACAGTTTTTAATAGTTTTGACAGATCTTTTTTAAGAAGACTGATTGTTAGCTCTAGACATGGGGCTTATTCACCAAAGTCTATTATACATGAAAAACCAACATTGTAAATTAATTCAAAACAAACTCAGCTTCAATCATGCTGCTCAATGAGCTGTTGTCAGGTGATATGAAATCATTGTACATGGTATAAATCGGGAGTTCAAACTGAATTTTGCATTGGTGTTACAAAAATGTCCAATTCAATCAATTTTCCAACTACAAGATCAGTATTAAAATGGTTTTGTCCTACGTAGGCACAAAAATTAGTAAAAGTTTCTGAAAATCACATTTATTTTCACTATGATTGGGGGGTATAATGTAATTTATGGTACATATGAGTCTTAATAAAAGCATTTAGTAAAATATAATGAAGCTATCAAACATGATTACCATAGTGTCTTGCCCAAGGCTTTCTTTCAGTAATATTTTTTCTTGCTTTGGTGATGACTATTTTTAATGTAACAACTATCATAATATTCTCACATATTTTTGTTGATTTATTGTGATGTTACCCAAAAGAGACATCGCACACCCGTATTTCACTCTTCATTGTCTATAGAGCAATAATTTGTTTAGTCACGATGAATTTTTACGCATTCATTTCAGTGATGATTTTGTCTATAGTATAATGAAAAAAAATGATTATTTTGAGGCTTTGTGTGAGTCAATTGTACTTTAAACTTAACCTTCAGTAGAGAAATATAAAAATAGTGAAAATAAAAATAATCGATTGTTGATACAAATATTACGTGTGATTTCGAAGGTCTTAAAGTCAAACAACGCCATCTTTATTCTATATAATTTAACTTTTGCAGAGTAGCCAAAAAAGCTTAAAATCATTTAGTAGCAAGCTGATATATTAATTAATATATTTTAATTCATTAATTAATATCTTGATAATAGCATTATCAAAAAATAGATAAAAGTTTTTCGAAATGTTACTTACTTTTTAGAACTTGCCAGAATTAGAAAAATGCTATCTACAGAAATACCAGGCTTTAGGTAGATAATATTGTTTGACCTCAAGTCGTCTTCTATTTTTGGTATTCACTTTTGCATATACTACAATTATTTTATTGTTTGTGTGAGGTTAAAGTAATGAATTTAATATTTTATTTATATCGACAATACCAATCTATTTCAAGGTGTTTTAACATAACATATAAATATTCATATGTAGTATGTGTGGACAGATCACATTGTTGAAAACAAATATTCCAGCAGGAATTTTAGTGAATTGAAGTAGCTCATTTAATTTAAGTTCCATTATTTTTTTTAATTATTTTAATTTACTTGTAATTGTCTTATCTGCTACCTTCAAAAAAATCTTTGGTCCAAGGCTTTAAAAAGCAATAAAGGCGATGTGATTCAAAATAGTGCTAATAGAAATATATATTTACACAATCGTTTATTATTACAGTTAATACTTTAGTTAAATAATGCCTTCTTCAATAACTTTTAATATTATTAATTTTGATCAGAGCTTGCAAACAATTGTCTTATAACTGATGAATGCTTATGATAAAAATATTACGTGTTAACATTCTGATTTTCACTTATGAAAACGTTATAAAAATTATGGATTTTTCTTTCTTATGAAATGATTTTTCTTTCCATGGATAATCAGTATCCACTAGTCTTTCCCCCTTACATAAAAATTGACAGAACTAATGTTATCATTTCAAAGTCTTCATTACATGCTTTTTCATAAATATATATTTGCCAGATATAAGTTTGTTATCAAACCGTGACGTATTCATTTGCAGTAAAAATTATTCAGAAATCTATCATTAATTTTAATTACGCTGGCTTTTGTTTTGTGATTTTATTATCGCTGAGAAATTCTGTCATGAAAAGATTCCACATTGATTGAAATTTGATAAAAAAATTTTATCTACTTAGCGATCCGAGTCTTAAATGTCCTTTTATATCGCTATCAGTGTTATTTCAAAATATACTATTAATGCCTACTTTAATAATCAACACCCACAATAAGTTTCTTTGTGAGATTTATCAAATTCAAAACGGGACATATTTTGACTCCGGATTATATGTATAGAAAATTGATTAATTCTAATCACCTTTATATTACAAGATTTTATAAAAGTGGCTTTAAGTGTTTTTGTAATTGTTTTTTTTTAATCTTTTTTTCATAATTTATTTAAAAATATTTAACAAGACGGCAACACATGGGAAAAACGGTGCGTTCGCACTCAAACTCAAGTGATAAATCTGAACTTACTTGGTAAGGTGCTCCACCCCCTATTTATCCAAAAATATGATAATTATTATATCTCAGGATAGAATACGATATTGCTTGAAATTAGTTTGTTTTAACAAATTGGTGGCAGTTAATATCAAAATATTTATAATTAAGTGGTAATCAGCATCTTTGAATTGAAATATATATTATTCCGAATCTTGTATAATATCATGAAGATGTATCGAAAAACTAATCGATATTTGATAAATTGTTTAATTTCACTTTGATTTCACTGCCAGTATTCACTAAGATATTCATTCACTAACGGTTTACAGTAGCTTTATTTGTCTGTGATTTATATTATGCACTCTATACTTATATATTTCTCTACGTTAAAAATGTTTTGTTATTTAAAATAACGCAAGCAGTGCATAGCAATTGCTTCTATTTAGTTAAGCAAACCGTGATATTATTTAAATGTGGTTGGGGGCAGAACACCATTAATTTCATCTTAAATAAGTGTAACTGTGAAATTCACAGGAAGTGAACGATAACTCATCTTTATAATAATACTACATTTTTCTCACTTGATTTATATGCAAGCTGTTAAATTTTATTCAGCAGATTGCATTTAGATTAAATTATCGCTCGCATCTTTTGAATCTCTTTGAATCATCACAATCTTCGGGAATATTTGCTAAATCGCTTATGCAATAATTAAAAAAAAAAAAAACAGCAATTGAGTTGAGAGTTCCCTAGAAATCTAGAAAGTTGCCAGGTTGAAAAATGTGTACATCAGTAAATATAGTAAAAGTAATTGTTTTGTATTTATTCATTTCTCGGACACAATGTTCTGTGACTTGAGAGCATTTACTTGTTTTTAACTAGGTAATGTTTGAAAAGCCCTACTTGCATTTAGTGCACTTATGGGCGTCCATAAACATTATAATTCTAAAAATACATGAGCCATTATTTTAGTTTAGCTTAGGATAATTAATGGTAAATAGTTACTAAAATTTATTGTGTGTGTGACGTTTTAATTGGACTATCAAATCTAGGAAAAGTATTTTTTAATATTTTTAGACTTTGATGGTTTTGAGGATTGGCAAAAGCCAAGAATTTTTTAATTTAACATTTTGTCAATATATATGTTTCTCAAAAATGAAGAATTAGAAACATGGAGAATATGAATAGCATTAAAAATAAGGAAAGTCTTCTCCATATTGGGTATTCGTGTTGACAGAATGTTTTTGAAAATAGATTTATATGTTAAAAATTCTTTGTTGCAGATTTATTTTTTAGGAAAGAGATTATCAAACATCATCAATGATGTAGATTAATCCTATTACTCCCGACTATTTCCAAGGCAAAGGAGTCTCAACTCTGCATGCCTCTGATATCCTGGCATCTTTGAAGACTATCAGGTATTATCTTTATAATATCCTCACAGTAATTGGTAGATATAGTGTTGGCCATACGCTCCACAAAGCAAATACGGTCCGAGAAGTTTATCAACCATCCCATTTCATCATATGAAACAATAAGCTTAGATTTCTTGAATCAGATTTTATGTATTCGGTATGTTTAATTAGTTAAAAGCTATCACTCATAATATAAGTATAAATTACACAAACCATTTGACTAACATTAAAAACCTGGCAACTTTGATCTTATCTATCCCTCTGCTGAGCTTAAAGTATTTTGTATCACTTTGCACTATTTATATACATTATATATTTTATACATATTTGATCTACAGTTATAGTATTAATAAGTGTGTAAGTATAATTATTTTGACGGATAAAGGCGATTAAACGACACTATGACAGTTTGAAAGGCATTCTTCGTATTAAATTTTGGGATTCGATGACAGAATGGCACATCGTGGGTCGATTGGAGGACGGGTGAACACTATTTCACATCCAGTGTTCTATGATTGAAATATTTAAACTTTATTTCCATTCGAGTATACGAATAGTTTTTGTCTTGTAATGTTCAAGTATCCTGTCACCCATGCGGTCTAAAGTCACCTGTCATCGATGCACTTCACTTCAGTCACAATAATTTAAAAGATTCTTTTTTTGAATTTTAGTCACTTATTCACGTAAAATTAACTTAATATTTATTCGCGTCGAATAGCTGTATGGTGATAATTAATATGGGTCGAAGGTTATTAAGAGAAACCTTTATAGTGAATAAAAAAAAAAATTAAAAAAATGAAATAGGCGGTGGGGAAAGTGATGCGGGCGATGACGTCGATCGTCTTGGCAACTCTGATTGGATGGGGAGGCTCCTTCTTGCGGACTTGCACAAAACACGTCTGCAGAAAAAATAAACAAACAAATTCATTAGTATATTTAAGAGTTATCACCGGTAAAAGAAGGATTCCTTGAATCGCAAATGGTCAATGCGAGAAAACGAAGTTGTTCTATATACTGTACAAAAAATAAATACTAGTTTATTCATTTGTTATCGACATTCAAACAATATGTAATTTCCAAATAATAGTGTGTCTCTTTTCACGCAGTTCTGGCATCGATATCTCATGATCTTTCTCTTTGGTTTGGATGAGGAGTCTTTTGGGTAACTTAGTTCAACTACCCAAGTGGGTAATATTGCTCCTTCATGCCAGATGACTAGATTAATTTAGTAACAGATTTCATGAATAAAGATAAGGAAGGGATCTGCGCACCTTCTTTTATCTGTGGACTGGTTATAAATAGTGAATTATAGCATCAATTAATCACAGCATAAGTTTTCAGGTTTTGATTGTTTTATATCGATTTCAAGAATATATATTACTAGTTGTACTTTGATATTTCTACCGCATTATAAATCTATTGATTATATAGTACGATGGCACTAATTTTCTATGTTCCTATTTACCTGTCTACATTAAAAAGTGTGCCAAAATGATATCTAAAAAACGTCTAGTTTGTATCTAGCTACATTTTGTGAGCAAAAAGGAGACTTTTCCAAAAAAGCACATTTTTTCAAAGATTAAAAAAAAAATAGTATTATGAAATCTTCCGCGTCATGCAAACTATTTTTTAGAAAAGATAATTCGAGAATTTTATGAGGAATTGTCCTCTGTTGATGGAATAGTGTTAACCTCTGTTGCACAGCCATTGTTCGCTGAGTGAGTGCAAGGTGAGTTGAGGCCGGCGCAGTTGGTGCAAGTCACAATTTCGTTCGGACCGATGGTATCCCCCTTTTTGTCTCCCTGTGTGAAACAAACAAAAGAACGATATCAAATTCAGCAGATGAATGATAACAAAAAAATGTGAAAGTATGTTGTTACAGTCTACAATGATAAATAGCCCGCTAGCTCACAACGTTCATATCCCTTTTCGAAATCCTTATTTAACAGCTTTTGCAAGTAAAAGATCGTATGTACAATATTAATGTGCAGTAAAGATCAATTTGATGCCAGGCATAAAACGAGAGTTGTTCCGTTTAGCACATTTTGTTACACGCATCGTCTGATGACGTGCTCTGGATGAGGAACCATTTGTTCGGAATAGATCCGATAAAATATTTACTGTTGAATAAGGGGAGAGGACATTTTGAAAAAAGAGTTGAACTGAGTGTTTTTTTTTTAATATTCATCGTTTCCACAGCCAACACTACAAACTTAAAACAGAATATGTGACGATTTTATACTACATATTAAAAAAATCAGCGATTTTTGACGAACCTCAAAACAAAACATAGCGATGAAATGTTTTTTTTTATTGTAGTAAAACAACATTATTATTTTTATTCGATCCTAGTCACTTTAAGCCAAGCTTTAACATTACAGAATTTATTCTCTTTCCTCTCTATACAACCATCAATAAAAAGCCAGGGCTTCGAAAGGCACTTTTACTGATTCTTTGCAATACTTACCAATGGATGCCATTATTAAAAAGCCAAAAAAAAAGTTTAAAAATTAAAACATTTTTTCTCACTGACACAACTTTCAGTGTTTTTTCGCGAGCGTTTATGATGGTTTGCGTCGTTTATTTCTGTATAAAAAAGATTTAGTTTTCAAAGTAACCCAGGTTAGTAATAATAATGAAACTGATTGTTAATTATTCAATAACCCGCTAAAGAGATTTTTGTAATTAAATTTTATGGAGCGAGAAATTTCACAAAAAGCGTTTTGATTATTTTATATTAAATTATAAATTATGCCAATCTTCCAGAGTTACGGTATAAAAGTCTCTCTGTACCGTAAATGATTATTCAAAAAATTATGAGCCGATTTATTCTTGCGGTGTGATGACAAAACGAAAGTGTTAATAAAGCGTTTCAGATTTGAGAATTAAAATTTTGTGAATTATGTCGTTTTTGAAGACAACAATAAGATATTTAAAAAAAGCTTTGGTAAAAATGGAATATTTAAAAAAATACGACAAATTGCCAAAACTAAAATAACAAATATCTGAATAGAAATAGAAGCCATATTAAATAGAGATAGATAGCATTTTCTGCTTGAAACACAGTATGTATTTTATTTTATTGAGTTAATTTTATAATGAATATAAATATATATGCTGTCTTGCTGGACGTATAGTTTTGACGAAATGATGTAGTATCAGAATAAACGTCAAGTATTTGTATAGTACAAAAGGCAGTACGGTTGATTGCCGTTTTTTTTGAAATTATAAAAATAGAGTGAAAGAATAATTGTTTAAAAATAAAATACCATATCGAAGCCCTGTTGGAAACTAACCGAAACCAATACAGCATACTATCATACAAAAAAGAAAAAAAAAACTATAGAAGCTCTAAGAGGGCGAGATGCTTTGTGTTGTTCAGAGATAGAGAGTAAGAGACTTAGAGAAATGAATGCTGCAGGGGAGGGAATGATGGCTGAAGCGGTGGGGGTGATTGATGGTGAGACTGAGGAGTAAGTGCCGCCAAGTAGCTTACCAGGGGGCTGGCCAGTATTATGCCTATCCTGCTCAGCACAGCAGGCAGACGCTGCAAACATCACATACATTTTTCACTCCACATCCTCGGTCGACCGTTTTACTTTACATTTACAAAACATTTTAAGCACATTTTACCACCTCTCTTCGTTGCCTGTATCATTATGCTATGCCAAAGATTAATTTTGAAATCGTAGCCACAAACAATTTCAAAAAATAAAATTTGAAAAAAAAACACAACTATATTTTAAACCGAAAATATCAAAAGAGAACAACAAAAAATAAATTTAAATCGTCATAAAAAAACCTCTATCAAGAATCAAAAACAACTGTGATTAAAACATTTTAGAAAAAGTAGTTCTTTGACACACGGATATAAATTTTCACCTAACAATACTAGTAAATATTTACTACATTTTGTTCATGGAAAAATCTACTGGGATTAAAAAGAAGGATAGTCAGGGAAGTCATGAGAAAATATTTTAGAAAGAATACATCAAATATAACATTAGAAAGTGTATAGCTATTCTAGCTAGAGTTCATTTGGAAATATCGTGTTGTATTAAAACAAAGGTATACGGAAATACATGTAAAATATTTTTGTAAAACACATAACTACAATTATATATATATTTTTTTATGATAACAACTGTAAAAAAATATTAAAATGATAGGTCAGAAAGTGATTTTTACTAAAAAAATTCGGAAAATTTATATATACGAAAAATATTTAAATTTCGAATTCAACCGATTGACTTGAAAATTTGCTTGTTTTTTATAATAGAGACGTTTATTGAAAATATATTTACTCGCTTGTACGTGAAAATATTTTTCAAAAACACAAGGCAAAATTTAGTAATCGCGATTAATATGTTATGCTATTATTGATTTTGTTCGTTAAAAATTCGAAACACTGTCTTTGACAAATTCTATGGTGTAGCGTAGTGTTACTACTACGCTCGTAGATATGTGGATTTTTTCGTTTATTTGTTACCGATTTCTGAAAAGTTTAGTATTTCAAGAAATATGATTGTTTATTAATGAATATTGTCAATTATATTATAAAAATATTACCCATGTGTGTTGAAAAACAAAATTATATGAATAATAAATACTTTATGTATATTATTAGTAGTAATAATAAAACGATGCGTAAAAGTAGAAATTTTCTTGAGATTTATTCTCACAGTGGTAACTAAGAAGTAACATCACTACTAACACAACACAGCTATTAAAAGATCACACACTTAACTGCTACATAATTTTCCTAAACTCTTGATAATTATTTTCAAGAAAGCGTGAGTCTCCAATTAGTTTTGCGATCAAGGGTTGTGTATGTTATATAAATTATTCGCAGATTATAGGTTAAGTTATAACAATCGATTTTTCGATGCATTTTTTCATCCTTGACACGACAAGTTAGCGTCATTGTTGTAGAAACTCGATTATTCGAAGTCCTTGACGGTTGGGTGCATGTATGCATGCGGCTTCAATAACAAATATTAATTTCAAACAATATTTACCATGCTACCACAATTAGCTTAGCACGAATTGAAAAGCCTCGCAGTTAGTAAAAAAGTTAAGAAATGATTGCGTGCAGTAAAAAAATCATTGCATTTCGTTAGAAAAGAAATTTCAATCTGTTTAATGTATAATCTATGTAAAAAGAGTATAGTTATTATCAATTGTTTATAATTATTATTATTTTACTAAATTGAATGTTGTTTTTTGATATTGTTTCAATAAAAAGAATCAATTAAATTTTTGACATCCAATATAATTTTGATTTCTATAGATCAAGAAATAACATCGCCGATTCAAAAGTAAAGATCAGCAAATTCTAATTGATATTTCAGAAGTGGGTCTTTTCAGTGCCTTTTGGTACAAGAGGACTCTTTCTTGCTCTATGAAAACTGTACTACCACAAACAAACTAATGAAAACAGTGCAAACTCACAATCACTTGTGTCACTAGACTTAAAATATGTAAAGTATTAACAATGGTACTGTATGATTTATGACAAAATGAAGGATTTTCATAAATTAAGGATTACTACAAGAAATGTTTGCATTGTTTGCAAAAGTGCTTGTTGGAGTGATTACTAAGAGGTATCAGCTTTCTTATTTAAAAATATATCATATTGATAGTTAAATATTGTATACATTTTATATTATTATTGCCCTAAAACGTATAAATTTATTTTATTAATTTTTCATACCAAATATTAAATATTATAGATATGCATGCATATTAACAATGCTTCTGTGTTATGTTTTGAATAAATTACTTCAAACAGTTGATTACTTCATTTTTTTAAAAATATTATGCTGCTGTGATACTGTCTATGGTTTGTTTACCTATTAAATCTTCAATAAATTTAGTAGCCAGTGTGAAAAATTAAGGAAATAATATAATATATACATTAGTCGAATAATAGATAATAGATACAGTGTAACACCTTTCTGACATAACAAAACGTACATTTGAACAAGGCAGTGGAAACGACGAATAAGGGAAGTTATTTTTAAAATAATGTATTTTTATACCTATACCTTTAATACAATGTAATCAGAACGAAGATTTATGCTATGTGTTCAAATTGTTACTGAAACATTAAAAATATTTATCATACTGTATTAATCTCTGCCTATGCATTAAAAAGTGAGTGCACATGCTAACTATGTTATTAATTTTTATGCGAAGACTTATAAATATCATTAAAAAATTAAAATAATAAAATAAATTACTTACTTCTCGAATAACGTTTATATAAATATATATAGTATAATAATTAATTTTATTAGTAGCCAAGTAAGATTCAAACATTCGATAAAAAAATATTTTTCACATGCATCGGATAATCGAGTCTCTACAAAAAATATTATGACATAATAAACAGATATAAATAGAGAGAAATCAGCGAATTTATTTAAATATGCCAGTATTTGGTATTTTTATAAAATATTTATAAATAGATAATAGATTGTAACAAAATTGTGTGGAAATGATTTACGAAAGCCAATCAATAAGCGTTTTTGAATTGAAAATATTCAAACATGTTACAAGCAAATTGTATTAATTAAAATGTATCATAATATGTTTTTAAAATGTATGTGCATATATAATCAAACGTTTAAGTTTTAATGTATAGCATAAAATGCGGGAAAAGAACGTAGATTAGGTAATTAGGTTAAACCCAGCTGCAGCATCAAAGCCACAATGAATATTTTAATTTATTTATTCTTCATATGACACAATTTCTCATGCTAGGGGGTTTTAAAATGTGAAATTATCGCAAACGAATGCATGTTGTTAGGGAGGGTGGATAATTAATCCTTAATTAGCAGTAAAAATGTGATTATAATCATTATAGTATTATACAAAATAAATACTAATAGTCTTAATAAAAATATCAGAACAGCTATAAGAAAAACTTTATAATTATTTCATACGACGATGTAAGTTAACACTTAATCTGGGGGCTACTTTTGGCAAATTCGCAAAATGCGCTTAACGTTTGCGGAAATAAACATATTTACTAAAGTACTTTAAATATTTCAATTTAGTTTTGTTTATTTTACTAAAAATTCCATTCGGAATAAACTTATCAATATTTCAGTATTATATTATTGTCACAGTTTATATAATTATCACTTAAAACTATGATATTGCGAATTTTTAATGTAAAAAATGTAATATAATCCTCATCGGCATTAGTAACTTTTTGCTGGAACTGCAAAAAAAAGTATACTAAACCAAGAAAGAGATTTCGGTCCAAAATGATAGGCGAGGATAGAATAAGCTTAACACACTTGTAAATTTACGAAGTGTAGAGCGTGAAAGTATTCTGGTTTTCTTATAAAAATGTAGTAAGAGTATTTGATATAGTTGGCTGCCAAAATATTTAAAATATGAGGCACGGAACGTTCCGCGTCAGGCAGGTAATCGCTGGAGCACACAATATTAATATTGCGGTTCCCGCAGGCCCAGTGTTAAATTCAACAATTTTCTTTTGTGAAATTGACTTTTCCAATACGTTGCTTCTTTCTCTAATTGAAGAGTAAAGTTTTAAAAATGTGGCTAAGTTTTGTTTTACAAACTAGAATATGTGTTTTGATCTTAGTCGTTGTTAATTGTTAACGGTTAATTAACGCTAGTGCTCTATTAAAAAAATGCCAAAATTTGAAGGTCTTATGTTTCTATTTTAGTAGAAATTGTAATTTATCCTTTTTGTATGAAAAAAATATGCAAAAAAATATTGTATTCTTTGTTAATATATTTTACTACAAGGCCTTGGAATAGGCGACGGAGAGTTTTCCCACTGCAAATTACTGTAATTTACAGCAAATAGGGAACTGTAATTGGAATTTTAATGACTTTTAGGTAATGTATTCGTCACTTAATAACTATTGTGTTTCATAATTAAAATATTTTCTACGCTCATAAAAATACTCACCGGAATAATTAAAGTTTTAAAATAATATTGAGTTTCAGCGTATAATATATGTAAACATATATTATATAAATATTAAGTTATTAATAGCTCGTTTCAGTAAAGAATCCTTTGTAGAGAGTTCTTAATTTTTTGATTACCGAATAAAATGTGTGTACTCGTTTTTATTTGTTAATCATTGGGCTGTCCGCTATTTATTTAAACTTTATTATTTTCCTATAACTCAATACATTATTGAAGAATGCTTTATAATATAATAAAATTTCAAAGCCGAGTAATGTGCGCGTTTCGTTACCGGTGGTCGTGGGTTTGAATCCTTGCAACTTATTTTCAAAAGAAGTTACAAATTTGAAGTCGAAGACGCAAGACAATGAACAGTGATAAATTATTAAGAAGGGTTTCTTTCGTTAGGGACCTCACAACTCATTTACATATTAGATACTATATATGTATATATTATATAATAAGTACGTTACGTATTGTAAAAGGGAAAAGATCATTCATTACACAAAGAAGAGTCTACTCCAAATTTAAATAGAGATAACTCTTGTATATTCTATAACTCATTATCATCCTACTTCTACAATATAATCGTTTTATCCATATTTAGTGACTGAATGTAGGTAATAATTTTAGTAAAAATAAAACCTAAAAAGAGCCTTAATATCAAATTATACTGTGGTAAATTAAATAGTTATTAGCAATGAGCTTTTTTCGGTGAAATAGATTTTTTTTATTAAAAAGAAACTGTAGAATACATCAGTTCCAGACGTACGCTTTACCTTGACTGCAAAAATTTCCTTGGGAATTGAATATTTGCCGTCTGCAGTATGTTCTCGTATTGATTATACAACGAAGACAAGAAATCTAAACAATATGCGAAATGATTCGGTCTCCAGTCGTTCATTTTGGCAGTTTTATTAAAAAATACAGTACAGAACATACTTTCGAATTTATTGTCATGTTAATTTAGCACGAACACTTGTAAATGATAATGCAAGTGCTTTTGCATGAATAAAACGAGAGTATTTCGATGAACGAAATTCTTGCATTTTGGTCATTTTGATACTAAAATTAACATAAAACATCTGTAGTATAATATGATATTCATAATATATCTTATACTATAGCTAGATATAAATTCTTCTCATCAACAATATTATATATGGGTGTATTACAAAATATGTATATCGACAAGCTTAAATTGGATAGTTAAACATTTTTTTCAAGTCTTATATTAAAAAAAGGAAAATGTATAAGTACTTTTTGATGCCATTTAAAATAGCCTATGTATGAGCCACAGCTGTATATTGTTGTCTCATATTTTATAGAACAAATATCGACCGAAGAAAGGAAAAAAGACGTAACCCACACATAACAAAATTTACAGGTCGCACAAAGAGCGTTGGCTTAATCATTTTGAGCCAAAGTAAAAACATTAAATAATCACAACTTTGAAGTGCATAATCACTGTAGCCTGTGTTTTATTTACTCAATCGAATATAAAAATAATAAGTTTTCAAAGAAGAGCTAATAGAATTGATGTGGTGAAAGTCCTTTTTCCTGGTCGCAAATTTCACATGCATTGTTTTCAAATTTGAAAGCTAAATTTAGATATTAATTCGACATTTTCAGCTTACATCCTTTTTATAGAACATGTTTTATGTTGTGTACATTGTGATTGTCGAAAAGGCTATTTAAACTACAGTCAATACGTGTTATTCACAAATATAGAATACTTTCGAACACTTAAATATTAAATATATATAAATTAACAGCTTTTTTCAAGTTAATACATAATCCCAGTGTTTGTATGTAAAGAATTCAATAATATTGTTGATACACAGATAAGTATTTTTTGTCTACTGTGTTTTCACTTACGTAATTATTGTTACGAAGGAAAATTTTACCAGTTAATACAGACGTGAACACGTGGCTTATACATCTTACTTTATTCATAGTAATTTAACGTGCCGTCGGCGTTCGAAACGTAGCGACTTATATCATTTCCCAAGGGACGCCCATCGGAAAAGTGATACGCATCGACTGTAAACATACCGTCAACCGAATTTTTATTCGTTTTATTAAAATATTCCCCACTGAAGGTTTACGATAGAGACGGAAAAACGAGAAAAAGGTTGATGAGAGAAAACGTTTATTAGGCTATGCAGATGTTTTGTAAATTATTTTGAGGGTGAGGTGAACTATTTTTATAGACAGGCCTTTCGAGTAAAGTTCAACTTAAGTGACATTTTATTGACATATGAAATGTTCAGTTTTTTTTATTAAATTAGTCCATGATAAAAATAAACTATCAGTTAAACTGTACGTTACTTCTAAATTATTTAAATATATTTTGATATATAATTAAAATCTATATTACAAAATAGAAAATACATGGATGTCTGTCCGTCACAAACTATCATCCCAAACTATGAATAGCAGTGACGTGATTTTTTCACATGTCATTTGAGTTGTTATTATTTAATAAACTGGTTTATTTTTAATATAAAAAATTGTCACCAATCTTGTACAACAAGAAACTAAATATATTATAAACGCACCATCTTCATAATGAGATCGATAATGTCTATATTCGACTTGTTAAGAAATCTTAATCTAGTTATTAAAATATTTAAGATGCAAAACTTGGTGTTTAATGTAGTACTTAATTAGACAACAAAAAAATCATATAAAAACTGTTAAGATAAGTTTTCACTGTGGTAATTTATATACTTCACTATGGAGTCATGGTGATTAAAAATGAGGGTTATTGAAGTAAAAATATACACTATTGGCTCTGAAATGTTGGTGTATTTATTAAAAAACAATAATAAACGTCAAATTCTTGCAACATTCAATAATAATTGGAGATGAAAATAAGAAAAAAAAGAGGAATATCTAGCTTATAGACTGGCCTTCGTAAACATTGCAATAAAAATTAAATATTAGCTATGAAAAATGTTCATTCTTACTTGAGTGACTGGGTTTTCTCCCGGTCTATAGACGACGTTGTGCAGAGGTCTCTTCCTACCGACATAGTTGACACAGACGAACTCCAGCAGGGAGGCATAGATAAAGCACATGCAGACACCATCCCACACGTTCATGGCGGTCAGGTTCGAGACCACAGGAAGCGTGGACCGGAACCCGTTCGATGTTGTGAAGAAATTAAGCATTGTAGTTACTCCTGAATAACAAATCGTAATAACATAATGTACTTCAAATAACAAGCGCATATAACACACAGGAGAGAATATATTCATTGAATATGATATTCAAAAAAGTTAAGAAATTGAAAATAAAATTGTTGCTTATATTATTAAAAGAAAGATTAAATTTAAATAAATGCATTATAATTAAAAAACTAGTTAATTATTTCAAAGGATAATATGAGTAAGTTACATTGTTTTGAAAACCACAGTTTGATATTACTTACGCAAATTATTGTATTATATGCAATTCCAATCTAAACTTGCATCATTTGGATGATAGAATATACCATTTATAATAAGTTTTTGCTTATGCATTATGCACTAGAAGAAAAAAATCTACGAATGCAATATTTTACAAATATACTTATAAATACCGGTAAAAGTTATTTTACATGAAAATTATAAGTGTTCAATTGATAATCTGGCAGAAGTGCTTTCAGAATATTAATGGTAGAAAAAGTATCTATTCTTAATTTTGTTTCATATTTCACATTCGAATTGTTTTGCATTAAATTATTGTGAAGATATCTGAATGATTGATTTGGAAATGTGTCTATAAATCCATAGGAGGTCGTATTAAATATAGAATATTGTTAAGAAAAGACATATATAATATTTATTTTATCGTCTTTGTTTTTACTACAAGGAAGGGCTTGAGATTTTTAATGGAAACGTCAGAAGTAATTCAATCTCTCTGAAGCGCGGAAAACGACTTTGAAATTTCTTGGCAATCACGCCTCAAATTCTTTATTTATTTAAATTAACCATCATTTTAATCAATTGAAATTTGGATGATGATATAAAATGAAAAAGCTCAAAAATGTTTTTCACTTTATATTCATTGAATTAAATGAAAGAACGGAACACACGTCAGTGTAAAATAACAATAGCACATCCTTGGCCTATTTGTTTCGTTCGTGACCAATTTACATATTATTAGTGGTTACAATAAATTAAAATATGCATTCAACGCGTTTTTATTTATATTTATATGCATAGAGCATAAAACGCGAATAATTGTAAACGTAAGTAAGTGAATAAATGTATTTAAATACATGAAAAAAATACACATTTTATTACTTAGTGAAATAAATGCTCTATATATGAATAATCCGCAATTTGTAAAGAAAAAATTATAGTTTTTTCAGGAAGCTTTTCCATACAAAATCATTCGTATTTGTATTGTTTGCCTATTTAATCGCGAAGTTGTTACATTTTAACGATTATTTTAGAGCATTTAGACAGTTTAAACGTTATTCAAAATACGTTGTGTATTGTAAGGAAATGAAATGTACTGAATTCATTTAAAATGCAGACTGCAGGTCAATGATTCTATTACACTAAAGGTAAAACTTTAACAAACATCTACATAATAATATAGACTTCAAAGTATACGTATAGTTAAGCGAAAAACACAGTAGAAAGCATAATAAAAGCTCCTTTTGATTAATTCATACTTAATTATCATGGTTTCTAAGTGAAGCGTCTTACAAATGAATGTTTTAAATCATAACGTCCTAGTCATAAGTTTAATTTATTGTTAAAGAGATTAATTCACAAGCTGTCAGGATTTGTATACAGTGATAGCCGTTATATTACATCTAAACATTAGATAAGTTATTGTGAATCATTGTCTTCGGTTTAATTTTGAAAAGGTTATGCAATTAATTGCAAAATATATATTTATTATAGATGATTTTATTCAATGGTAAAATAGATTCAAATACTTTATGAATTAATCTCTAATTAATTACTGGGGATGCAAGTGATATTGCATATTACTATTTACAAAATTATATGACATTAAATATAATGATTCAGAGAAAGGAGTTAATAATGTTTGGTCAATCTTAATTAAAAAAGTGATAAAAATACAACACAAAATTCTAACGTTGTTATTTATTAATGTGTTTCGGTGCATGTTTATGACCTATACAAGAATATAAAGCACACGTGTATATTTTAGTGAACATCTTAGTTACTATGATTTCTTTCATACTTCATTATAAATATGTTAATATGTAAGGACAATATATATATAGCTTATTTTAAGTAAGGAAGTCATTATAAGGCTCGACAAATGTGTTCATTTGTTATTTGTTGATGATTGTTTACAGAATTCTTTTGTAATACGATATTATAAATCGCCATTTAAAGCTTCCATATCCGGTTAAAAATTATAAACATACAAACGTTATTATTATTTACAAAACTGTTTTTACGATACAGCCTATCTATTGACCTAAATTTTAATAAATGCAAACATCTAAATCAAATTATTTTACAACTTGCCCCTGACAATGGAATATTAAATTCACTATCACTCTCCTTTCATCACACGAAAAAATATAGCTTTTACAATTTTGTAAATCGCTTAAATGTTGTGAGTCACTTACTAAAGTATACAAGTAACGATTTTTTTGCAATATAATGTGAATTTATTTAAATGGACAGTTATATCATCTCAAATGAACTCATTGCAAAATAAAAACGGATCTTTTTATGAAATTTTTCTTCTTTGAACTATTTTACTATGTATATCATGATCACTATGAATAATAACGTGGTCTTTAAAGCAACATATTTATAATTATTGGCATAAACTAGAAATATTAATATCGCTACAGTGTTGAAACATCTAATGACGCCTTAAAAGTCTTGGAGAGCTAAGAACGTTTTTTTTGCGAGAATATAGTATCTATTGCATACTAAATGTATTGATTCACGTTTCGGTCCAAATAAACAGTAGTACCTATATCGAAACTTAAAAAAAAATGCTCTAAGTATTTTAAGGCTTAGAACCATGTAGTTTTACGAATCTTTACTGTGTACACCTTATTGGTATCTATATTGAATTGAATGTACGGAAAAATTGTCGTAATTTCATTGCATTTGAAAAATTTTCATGTAAATCTTAATGTCTTTCCAGTAGATGAGGGGCTAGCGTCTATGATTTGGAGCCGGATATTGCAGGTTTATTTATGATTCACACAGCTGCTGGATTTAAAAAAATCAAAAAATGCAGGAATGCCCAGTGAATTGAACGATTGATTGGCAACCAGTTCTCGTGGAAAAAATCTGTCAACATAATGCCGTTAATGGTTTGTCAAATTTTCAGAAGGAAAAAATATTTAAATAGACACAGATAAATATGTAAAAGTATTTGAGCATTTTTTCAAAACGATTTGATTGCTATGGTATAGAAAAATAGAATTACAATATTATGTAATATAAACTATTAAAATATTAAAAAACACGTTTTGTTTTTCAAATGATGCACCGTGAATATTCGATAAACCAATCCTATAACAAGCGGAGATCCATATGCTTCATTTTCGGAACAGGAAAATGTAAGTATTTTATTTTTATACAAAAGTAATGGCAAAAACTTTGTTGTATATCCATTATAACGTGTTTTAATGGCATTTCAGTTAGAGTTTTTCCAAGTAAATCATCATTGTGGTTCGTCCTTGTGGTTAAAGTATTTTTCATAACTTGTCGAGCCTTGGATAGTTAAACACAGCATTGCGTCATGTAATACGATATTAAAAAATATTAATACAAGGACGATAACAATTAAATCACGTACACAATTAAAGAGACAAGAACACGTAAAGCGGTTTACAGGTGTGCTCAACTATGGCAAATATGTCAAAATATGTGCGCATGCTTGTTTAGCACGTACCTATCATGACCCTAGCAGGCACGGCATTCCATTCCAACCAAAATGTGATGAAAGACGAAGTTACTAGGATGATGCCGGGAATGAATACGGTTGTGAAGTAAAATGATCGGTCCCGCGTGAAGATCAAATCCACTTTGAGACAGCTATAATTTCCTACAGAAGCGAGCATGGAACAAAAAAAATGAAACCGTGACGGCTGGATGCTTTGTGCTTCGATAACGTTAAAAAATATCTCGATTAAAACATTCCTTAATAAAAAAAAACTACTTGTTATTTATGGGATCCGAAACATTCTTCGATAATAATTCGTCGTCAGTGATTTCTACCACACAATTCTTCTCTCAGTTCATAAATATGTCTAAACTCTTTAAATACTGAAAAAAAATATGTCATTGTTTGGGATAAGAGCAAGAAATGCTGACAGCGACCGATTTGCCACTTTGCATCTAGCTTCATTTGAAAAGTCACGCACAACGAATAAGAATGGTAAATTGTATAAAGATTAAACAAACATGTAATAAAATTTCCATTGCAAAGCTCACAGAGCAAATGATTTTTCATGATTATATTGTATTTTGATATTCAGGATTGGTTGTCAGCCAATCGTTGAAAATTCATATTTTGTCACGATTTGTGATGTGGATGTATGTGATGTATCTTAAATATCTATAAACCATTCAGTTTTAATAACAAATAAATTGAATGTTTTGATGAAAAAATATAGACACCGTTCTAAGAAAATGACAGTTAGTTTGCTTTATTGAATTTGGTTGTCTCAGTGGGCAGACAGTGAAATCATTCGCGAAAAATTGTATTGAAGAATGTTTCTAGATAAATTATTTATTATGGTGTCTACAGATTTAAAAAAAGGTTTATTATAACAACATAGATTTACATTATATACACCTGTCATACATTCGTCTTTTATTAATCAAACAAAAAATATTATAAAATTGTTTATCAAGGAAAAGGTCACTCGACTGTCAAAAAGTTTACGATCTCTACAACAAATGCGTTTAAGATAATTTAAGAATGTGTGCCAGTTACCAAATTTCTTCTTGTAAATGAAAGTTCATAGTATGTTGGAAAAGCGGTTGATTTAATTAAATCTCTTCATGTAATAATATGTACTATAATAGTGGTCATCCTTAATGTAACGTAATAAGAGTCGTCAGCAAATATACCAACCGTTTTTTATTGCAAAGCTCAGAAATAAGCTGTGGTGGCAATTATAATACGTTTAACACGAAATTACCAGTTAAAATCTTCCAGTTAAATTAGGTGAGTGTCATTAAATGTTATTTTATATGTTGATAATAGCAAAAATATTATAATTTACTCGGTATACTTTCTGTTTTCTTTTAAATTCTCTTGCACTCTTTTATTTGCAGTCTTTTCAATAATTTAGTGTAAAATTTCAATGTGGTACTTTTTATTGAAAGCAGACGAAAGCGATATTTTGAAGTAGTTTTCGTTTTGACGTAAGTGACTTTTTCCTGGATATATGAAAGAAACTTTTGGATTAAAATGGTGCCGAAGAATAACAATATAATTTTAGTAATATACGTTAATAAGAAAAAAAATGAACGGTACGAAATGAAAAATATCAGTCTCCAGCGTGGCGTCAGCGACCAATACCTATGAAAACTACCCTTACAAAAATAATATGAAAAGCAAATTCGGAGGCATTCAGGCGGATATAATATGCTGGCTTGCGGGTTAGGTTAGGTTACCTATCATAGACCTGGCCGGTACTGCGTTCCATTCTAACCAGAATGTGATAAACGACGAAGTCACCAGGATGATGCCAGGAATGAACACCGTCGTGAAGTAAAAGGCTCTATCTCTCGTAAAGATGAGGTCCACTTTCAGACAGCTGTA
This sequence comes from Rhyacophila evoluta, assembly GCA_022683975.1. Taxonomy (NCBI): domain Eukaryota; kingdom Metazoa; phylum Arthropoda; class Insecta; order Trichoptera; family Rhyacophilidae; genus Rhyacophila; species Rhyacophila evoluta. The sequence goes on from JAGVSQ010000855.1 coordinate 27,986, forward strand.
GTTTCCTGTTAGTTAGGTTGGTTTGGGGGAATTTTTACCATAATAGTTACAATATAAAATAATCAAGTAATACATTAAAAATACAATTCGTTAAAACATAAAAAAAATATAAAAGCTGTAAATAAATTACTCACCAGTTTTGAAAATTATTTAAATCGAATATTTAAAAGCAATGATCAACAACCAAATAAAATAGTAAAAAAAAAACATTTTTAAGTTACATAGTCGAATCCATATTCCAGAACATATAATAGCTGCAAATTCATTGAAACCTCAAATGTATACTGCAAGGTACTACTATGACTAGCCCACAGGCAAAAGAAGGTAAATTGAACCTTTTTATTAACATTCTCCCCAATGAAGCAAAGTTAATGAGTGTGTCTCTTTCACGCACGGTGTTTTATGTTATCCGCTTCTCTTTAATACTGGGCAAGTTGTAAAACCTTTTTTTGCCTGTAAGCTTTCTATACATTTGAAAATTTATCCACTACTTAATAAATACTCTTTCATATTATGACAGCAGCAAATTAAGAAATAAGCTATTTAGAATTCGTGGAGGTCCAACTCGATCTGATTGTCACGGGCCAAGAATTACTGCTCTTACATAATAAACCCTGTAATTTCACTGTTTTTTTAATAAAATATTATAAAACGTTCATTCAAAGACAAAACTCACTCTTTTTTATAATGATGTTATTATTATCTACGGTCGATTCATTACACCAAATATAAATAATTATATACCGAAAATGCACTATTTTCTACACACTGTAATTTACGGAAAAATAACAAAAAAATAGTTAAATTAATGAATATGCTAAAACAAAATACATTTTCGATCACTATTTATGTAACTAACGAATTATTTCTAATTGAGTTTTGTCTTTGAAACGACGCTAAGAAATGAGTTAGTAACAATAATTCAATAAATCCCATTCGGCATACCTATATCTTCGCTGTTGAATTCTTAATTATAAATTATAACTACCCAAAGGCTTGGTTGTAATTAAACGTGAAATTTTTGTCTGTAGAATAATATTTCCACAAAATTTTTGTTAGAGAAACGTTCGCTTATTCAGGGAATGTTTCCAAGAGTAAAAAAATACAACCGAATTTCGAAAGTTTTATATTAAATTTTCTCCAATCAACCTGGGAATATATCGCGTCACCAAGTTCTGGCAACATTTAGTTTTGGAACACGGCACACGTCATAGTCCCTTGCGATAACGTTTTACAGCTACGGGTCATTACAGGGCCGGAATCTGGCATTCTTTGGCATTGCGTAATTAAAAAAAAAATATAATTTAAATAAATGAATACGATAAAAAGTATTATTTTCAATATAACCGTCTCATTGTAAGTCGTTTGTACTATATAGTCAAATAATATAAATAAATAAATATTAGAAGCATATTATATATTGTAGTATTTTTGGTGTTGTTATTGACCCTTCCCACCACCAGATTTACCTTTGAATTCATGCATGCTTTCTGATATTGTCAACTTCAGTAGATGTTGTACGGAATATTCTTGATCTAAAAGGAAATCGATAGATGTCGTTATCTGCGACTAATACTTTTCGCAATAAGTATTACAAAGTCCAATTAAATTGTAATTTATTACTCTCACTATAAATGGTTTATTGTGTCTTGTTTATAAATCGATATTTTTTAGAAAAATTATGATACTTAGCTGAAAAATAACAATAATATTGTTGAAAATAATGTGATGAATTTTGGTGAGGAAGTATCCGGATACACTAGCTAGATCACTCTAATGCTTAATATGCCATGTTGTCATATGCTTTGTTAGCAGATATGGCGACGTGACGAATGACGAAATAAAGTAAATTACAAAAATAGTAGTTAAAGTATGTATTTTTTATTTAGATAAAATCTATATTAAAATAGTTCAATAACCAACTACTGCTACTTCTAAATATTAAACAGCCTACTAAATGCGTTGTTTTATTAAATAATTGTATGTATATATAAAAGTAATTAATAAAATAAACTTACACAGTAAATACTAAACAATAATTTATCAATAATAATCATACTACTAAATACACGCATTTTTTTTTTATAAAAATAGAAAATATATTTAATTTTTGCGCCACATAAATAAATAGGCTTAATGTTTAATTTATTGATATTGCCCCCTGCCTAATTAGGACCCTGTTGCAAATAAAAAGAAGATGGAAATCCGTAGTACAGAAGAAGTCAAAACGTTCGTCGTATTGAATTAATGTCTGCATGCAACTAGTGTTCCAACATTTATAGTTTTTATTAGTCAGGCTATATATTCTAAGGTACAATATAAACTAGTTGGTATGATTTTAGGCTTACCTCTCCAGCTGGCTTTTATGGGGCAAATGGTGGTTTGATTTTGTATAAGATAGGCATTTAAGGTGGTGAGTGATGGTGACTTTCGCAACGTGTCTTCGTCGTTCTTCCAAACGTACGTTATTGCAGGCTGCTCATACGAAACTGCAAACAAATGATATAAGTTAAAAAATCTAATTTAATAAATCAAAGAATCATCCTACCGCATTGACTTACTAAAGTTTATTAGAACAACACTCGCATAAAGTTTTTTTTCAAAGTTATGGAGCAAAACTTTCTGATTCAACTCTAGCACAATATTTATGGGTGATATTCACAGTAAAACGGTATGTGTATCTCTAAGTAGTTAATTAATTAATTATTAATTATTAATTATCCTGATGACGTTGTGGTGAGTAATTTTTACAATTTCGCTTTCACTATTCTTAAATTTAAATTCAATGTATTTACCTACCAAAATATCAAACTATATATTGCATTATACATCCATACAAAATTGATTTAAAAATGTTAAAATCAGCTATTTAATAAGTGTAAAAATGATACATATTCTAGGTGATATACTGAATCAACTAAATATTATAGAAAAATGACGTTATATAATATGAGTATTGAAATATTTAAAATTTTATAGGATACCTGCTTGTAAAAGATAAAATATCATTTCAACAAGAAACTACACGTGTTTTGACTCTTCTTTTTAAACTTTTGCAAGATATTATTTAGTCTTTTTAAGTCGCTGATAGTATATTGATTTAATATGTCTATTACATTATTATATTAAGTTTGTCTATTGTTTTATACATATGGAAATTATACTCACTACTTTCCAAGGCAAATGCGCACAGCGGATCATCAAACGGGAATATATTGAGACTTCCTTGACAAGAGAGTATAAGATGTCTCCTCATCAGGTAGTTGATGGTACCGTTCCTGTAGATCCTGAGCGCAAAGTGCATCGGTATTATGGGATCCTTAAAGTCACCGTGCATGATGAAGTAGGTGTCAGGAAGCCAGATATCTTCGTGGTGGTGAATCGCGTTCAGAAATTCGTACTTTGATTGGTTTGAATACCGCAACCGAGGATCGAACCATTGTTGCTGCAGTAGAAATTCTACTTCGTATTTCTGCAAGGATAAGAAAAAAAGCACTTTAAATTTATTATGAACTTCGCCACACACAGAAACCAAATAATTATTTTGAACAGGAATGAACTAAACGAATTGCACAATTTATCTTCGACAGTTAGCCTTTTTAATAAATAAACATCAAAGTATATTTTACGATAAATTTTTGACAGAAAATGAAAGTATATACTACTAAATATCCCTACGTCCGATTTTAATCAAGCACACTTAAGAGCTTTGAAATTTTCTGTGACCCTATTTGCACAACAGGTCTTACTCAGACATATCCAAAAACTCCGTTGTTAATAAGCAATTTTATTTTCCTAATTATTCAATATTGAAGTTGGCATCCACTGAAGTGTGGCGTAGATAAAACAACAGAACAGAACCAATTAAATTAAATGTTACTGGAATTTGTTTTTGGTACACCACGGTATATATTTGGTAATGAATTGGAGACTTAGCATGTGGTAGAGAGTAAGGATGCATACTTTTATATACGAATGGTGTTGAAAAAAATATATTCGAAATAAAGAAATTCGTGAGTACATAGTATTTTGTGTTGAGTGAGATTAGAAGAGAAAATACTGCGTAGTAGAAAAAACCCCACGAACTTATTGAATTATAGAAATTTGTGATCTGATAAAATTGAGAGCTTTTAAAGCACGTGCACGCTGAAAGAAAGCTCAGTGGCTGAGTCAATACGATGGCGATTTAACAATACTATTGCGTCTTCAATTTAAAGTTGAGTTCAATCAAAACGAAAATTGTCAAAATTTAAAAATAACATCTGCTAGCGTGGAATATAATGAAAAACACATAGTTAAAATTAAAAATAAATAACAGAGTTTCAAGTTTGCTTCGGATTATCCATTGGCGGAATAATGAAAATTTTAATCGGCTTATTTAAATTCAAACTCCGGAATTCGTACGATAAAAATAATTCCGGACTTTATGTACAATACAATTCCAATGCTTAAATTGGGAATAATCGAATTTAAATTCGTAACAAATGGTCTTGATTAAAAGCAAGATTTAAGTGAGTTCTGTTGTTAGAGAGAGAATATAATTTATATATTATAATATATAAAGCATAATTTACACTGTTTTCAAAATGAATTATTCTTCGTCATTCCATTCATGGTCATGATTAGATTAGAATAAATTTAATTATTTCTCAATTATCATATCAATATTAGTATCACACCATTGGCAAGCTTTAATATATAGGGTGTTTTATGATTTTTGAGTACCAACAATTTTAATGCGATCACCAATTGACCGATTCATATTATGTAATTATGACTAAGCTATGCTAATTCCAAGATAATTATCTAAAGTACAGCGATAAGCTATTTTCCGGTAGTATAACGCAGAGATTAGCGTACGGCTCTTGCATCCGAGGAGTGCGTGTTCAATTCCTACATCTACCAGATTAAAAAAAAAATGCAGGACTATAAAGTTGAACAATTGTCTGATAAGTAATTCTAGTAAAAAATCTTTCAAGACATGTTTTCACATTGCAGACATCTATTAGCTACAAGCTCGGAGCGGAAATAATTTGAATGTCGTATTTGTTTATATTGGTTTAATTTTCTTCTTTAAAGTCGAAACTAAGCTTAAAAACTATAAAAAAACAATGTTGTATCATTTTTTAATTCAAATTTCTAGTATTATTTTTATGTATGACATTAAACCTGTATTTTCGAATCAATTAAAAGTAACAATTGACTCACTAATGACAGTTTAAATATTCCATAAGTTTTTTAATGAAGTGTGTTTGAAAATTTCATTGAGTATGTGAATATAACAAAATAAAATAATCACAATATTGATTCAAATAAAATGTTAACATACGTTTCCGCGGATATGCTATATCCAATTTAACCAGGAAATAAATGCTAAAAATTCCACATGTCTATCTTTTATTCATGTCGCTGTCGATTTTGACAGGCGTTCCAAAGCAAATTTACCAATTCTTCCGTCAGATGTCTTCAAAGATTATTTTCACCCAATTTTCGTGCCTACCTCTTACTTTTTCTATCGCCTTAACTGAATAAAAATAATAATGTTTATTTGAATCTATTGACCGACTTTTTCGTCTTTATTTTAGGAATTTATTTAACAAAGATTTAAAATGTTTTCTGCTTCTAAAATGATTGACAGTTTATAAACAGCTTAGAATAAATTATATAATATATTTTTTTATTTTATATACCATGTTCGCTCCCAAAATGGAGCATATGGATCTCCGCAATGCGAAGACGACTT